>JAANBC010000350.1:0-34284 GCA_014621405.1 Stylonectria norvegica
TGTGTAGACATATTTTGCATTTTTTCCATATTTTTTTTTTATTTTTCTTTCTTTTTCAATCTTATTTATATTTTCCTTTTTGTTATCATATAATGTTAATAATACTTTATAACATAATCTATTGGCGCCTTTATTTTAATAAATAAAAATAGCTAACGATTATAAGGGCATACATAAAAAACATATTAAATTAATTAATGTTTATATGTAGCATTTAATCTTTTAAACTCATTAACTTTATCCAGTATTTGGCTAATATAATTAGTATTTTGTTCTTTTAATTTAGGTTTATTCTATTTTTTGTTGAGCTTTAGCTTTTAGCATTTAGCTACGGTTAAGGCGCAAGCTCTAAAAAAAAAACGAGTAAGCAAGCAAGCAAGCAGCCATCCTGTTTTTATCTGTATAGATACATAGCTTTATATTAATTAACCAAGAGTAAATCCTCTTTTTTTTTTATTTTTTTTTTTGTAGAAAACATTTATGATAAAGAAGCAAAAATAGCCAGAAATTTATTATCATTAATAGACTACTTATCATTTGGAATTAAAATTTCCTTATATTTTATCTTAGTCCCATCTTAGAGTCGAACTAAGATCTAAATATTAGAAGTATTCTGCTCTGCCATTGAGCTAATGAGACTTAATTTAGAGATTTATTACTCTTGCTGACTTTATTTTTCTGCTTACCTAAAACTAGCTCTGCTGGCTTTAGGCTACGCAAGCGAAAGCAGTGCTGTACTTCGTTTTAAATAGCAGTGTGAGCTTATATAATTATTAACCTCTAAATTATATATAACTAAATATAATAAACTGTTAGGCTAACTTCTTAGCCTGGCTTCAGACTTCTACGAAGTAAGAAGTCAGCTCTAAAAAACCAAACCGCCTACTGCAAAAGCTGCAAGCTAGAGCCCTTAAATATATTATTTATATACTTATTTTACTTTGTAATGGTAAACTTACAAATGCATGAGGTTTAGGTGGGCTTGATAGTCCTCACTCTAAACTGCTATAACATCTATTTAAATTAGCTTGTAATACATCAGTGTAAAATCCTGGAGTTAATCATGGATTTCTAGATGCGACTTTTCCTTCTACTAATTGTGAATACACAATGTATAAGAATAATCAAGCAGCTATTACGCTTACTATAGATCCAATACTACTTATTAAGTTTCAACCTGCAAAAGCATCAGGGTAATCGCTTATTCTTCTAGGCATTCCTTGTAAACCTAAGAAATGTTGAGGGAAGAATGTAAGATTAACTCCTATGAATAAAAGTCAGAATTGAACTTTGGCTAAGTTTAAGTTATAATTTAAACCTAATATTTTAGGTATTCAGAAATATCATCCAGCGAACATTGCAAATACAGCACCCATACTTAATACATAATGGAAATGTGCTACAACATAATAAGTATCATGGAATGCGATATCAAGTGAGGCGTTAGCTAAAACAACACCACTTAATCCCCCTATTGTGAACATAAATACAAACCCTAAAGAGAATAACATAGATGGTGTCATTTTAATAGATCCCCCATAGCAAGTAGCTAATCATGAGAATATTTTTATTCCTGTAGGTACTGCAATAATTAATGTAGCGGCAGTAAAATAAGCTCTTGTGTCAACATCTAATCCTACAGTGTACATATGATGAGATCATACTATAAATCCTAATATTCCAATAGACATCATGGCATACACCATACCTATATAACCAAATATCGGTTTATTTGAGTTAGTAGATATTGTTGTACTTATTATACCAAAAGCTGGTACAATTAATATATAAACTTCGGGGTGACCAAAAAATCAGAATAAATGTTGGAATAGTATAGGATCTCCACCTCCAGCTACTTCAAAGAATGAAGTGTTGAAATTTCTATCTGTTAAAACCATAGTTATACCACCGGCTAATACAGGTAATGATAATAAAAGTAATATAGCTGTGATAACTACAGCTCACCCAAATAAAGCTAATTTGTGTAATCTTATTCCGGGTGTTCTCATGTTAGCAATTGTAGTAATAAAATTAATTGCTCCTAATAAACTACTTACACCTGATAAATGTAAAGCGAAAATAGCTAGATCTACACTTGGTCCACTATGACTTTGTAACCCAGCTAAAGGAGGATAAAGTGTTCAACCTGTACCTACTCCACCTTCAATACAAGCAGAGAATACTAATAAAAGTAAGCTAGGAGGTAATAATCAGAAACTAATATTATTTAATCTAGGGAAAGCCATATCTGGTCCACCTACCATTAAAGGCATTAAGAAATTACCAAATCCCCCTATTAATGCAGGCATAACCATAAAGAATATCATTAAAATAGCGTGAGCTGTAATAATACTATTATATAATTGATTATTTGAAATAAATTGAACACCAGGTCCACTAAGTTCTAATCTTATTAATACCGAAAAGGCTGTACCCAATAACCCTGAGAAAAGAGCAAATATTAAATATAATGTTCCTATATCTTTAGCGTTAGTAGAGTTAAATCATCTTTCTATACCCATAGATATTTGAGATTTCAAAACTAAATTAGATTCCTGGGAGGTACTTTCCTTATCTAAAGACAAAATTAGGGTAATTCTTAAGTACTTATGTAGACGTAATTTTTCACTTAAAAGTTATTAACTAATATTCTTAGTTAATAATTTTATGGCTTCGCGCTTTTTTTTTGCTGATTTCTGCTGCTGTAAAAAGCAGCCAGCGTAATAAACAGCAAGATACTTAGCTTGCTATATAGCAAGCTAAGTATCAATTAATGTAATAGCTGTCCTACAGCCATTATATATTGTAATTAATGTTATAACTAATAAACTAAATATATTAATGGTTTAACAATAAAAAGTACTACTATATAAGATTTAAAATACAAATATTTAGTTTTATTTTCTATGTTTATTCTTTACTGTTTAACACATTATATTGTTTTTAACAGGCTGCAGGCTTTTAGCTTGCTGCTGTGAAAACCAACCAAGCTAAAAGCCAATAGCTAAAAGCTCAATAAAGCAATAATACTGTAGTAATAAATATATTCTATGCTTATATAATGCATAGTAACTTATTTGTATATGTAAATATTAGTTTATCAATCATTAATAAGACACTTAATGTAATAGGTGTTGCATTTACTGCTGGTGCTACCCTAGCATAAAAACACCCAATAACTATCCCTTTCATTAAGCTACAAATAAACAAGATTAAGGAGGAATTGAACCTCATACAAATGATCTGCAATCACCGTGTAAAACCTTTTACAATCATAATCTTTACCTAGGCTTCTTAAAATAAAAGATTAACCTAGGTATAGTGTTAAGTTAAACTATTGATTATTGAGCTTTACCTTGTGCTCATATTAAGAGCGCAAGGCTTCTGCTTGGTTACTGTAAAAAACAACCTGGCTGGCTGACTTCGTAGAAGTCAGCAAGTCTAAAAAAGACAGCAAGCTGTTAGTTACAAAAAACCCAGCGGTTTTTTTTACAAAAAACCGCTAGCCAACAATAAAATAATTTATTATACGTTTTTCTGTTTACTATCTTGTAAATCTAAATCCACAAGAGTATTTTCTAATATACTAACCGCAGGTAATATAAATACAAAATGAGAAAAATATAAAACAGTACTTAGTTGACCTATTTCTATAAATGGACTTTCTACATGTTTAGCTCCTAATTGCATTAAAATTAAGAAATTAATTAAGAAAATATAGAAGATTATCTTGCTTAAAGGTCTAAATTGTAAACCCTTAGTTAAACCTAGGTCAGTTTTAGGTAATACTAAAATAATCAATATAGCACTAAGCATAGCAATAACCCCTAATAGTTTATTAGGGATAGATCTTAAGATAGCATAGAAAGGTAAAAGATATCATTCTGGTACTATAGCAGGAGGAGTTTGCATAGGGTTAGCCATAATATAATTATCACTATCTCCTAATACATTAGGCATAAAGAATACAAATAAACCTAAAACAAAGATAAAAATAAATATAGTAATTAAATCTTTAAATAAGTAATAAGGAGCGAAAGGTATTCTATCATAATATACTGGAACTCCTAAAGGATTACTTGACCCAGCTGTGTCGTGTAATGCCAATAGATGCATTAAAACTAATGCAGCTAATATGAAAGGTAATACAAAATGTAAAGCAAAGAATCTGTTTAAAGTAGCATTATTAACAGAAAAACCTCCTCAAATAAATTCTACAATATCTTGTCCTATTCAGGGTACAGCACTTATAAGATTAGTAATAACTGTAGCACCTCATAATGACATTTGACCATAAGGTAAAACGTAACCCAGGAAACCTGTAACTATCATAACAATAAGTATTATTGTACCTAATATTCATGTTAAAGTTCTAGGAGCTCTGTATGATCCATAGTACATACCTCTACCTATATGTAAGTACACTAAGAAGAAAAAGGCTGAAGCAGTATTACTGTGTAAATAACGCACTAATCATCCGTTATTCACATCACGCATAATGTGTTCGATAGAGTTAAAAGCTTCTAATACATTAGGATTATAATGCATAGCTAAAGTAACACCAGTCACAATCTGTATAACTAAACAAAGTAATAATAAAGATCCGAAATTTCATAAGTAATTAATATTACTTGGTTGTGAAGCATCTATTACGTAACCATTAACTAACTTTAATAGGGGATGATTTTTAAAAATTCTCATAATAATAAAATAATAAATATATATAATTTATATATGTATTTAGACATTGATAGCTTTAACAGTTAAGCTGTGTTTTTTTTACAGCAGCAAGAGGTCGGCAAGCGAAGCCGCCACCACCTGCAAAAATAACCATAGTAGAATTTTATTACCTACTACAACAAATAAACACATATAATTTTCCAAATATAACAGGAAGCTTGCTTAACGAAGTCATGCTTTTCAGGCCGGCTTCTTAAGCTGGCTGGTTTTAGCCTTCATAAAGCAACAAGAAGTCTGCAAGCAGAAGCCGCCAGCAAGCTACATATTACACTGCCATTTTAGCATAAAAATATACAAGGATGTTAAAAACCAGCTTATTAATACTAATGCGATAATTTGTCCTTTTTTCAGATATTTCGGTGATTCTTCATTATCTTATTTTCCTTATACATAAGTTTTTATGTACAAGGTCTTTTTTTTGTTTATAAGGTGGCTACCTAATGCGCCATAACGAGCACTTATTTATAAATCTGAAAGATTTATTAAAGTAAGTTAGTGTGGGGTCTAGGTATACTAGTAATCATTAATATGATAATACAAGACATTGTAACAGAGTTTACAGTATCAGAAACTACTGAAACAAAAGTAAATATAGATAAATAAAAGCAAATACCTATTAAAATATAAAGAGCGTAATTAGTAACAACCCCGTTGCTTAAACTAGAGATAATTTTACTAGATTTAGTTAAAATAACCCCAAAACCATATGGCCCTACTGATTCTATGCTACCTTTATCTAAAACTTTGGTTGTTTGACCTCCTATATCCAAAACTGAATTAACAATAAATTTATTATAAAAGAATTCAACTAAAAAACGTTGATTAAAGAAACCAAAAATATAATATCCTAAATTAGATAATTTAAAGTTAGATATAATATTAGGCATAAATTCAGAATATATTATAGCTAACGCTGAAAAAGATATTGTAAATACAAAAGGAATTAATTTAAACATAGTAGGTACCCCAAATTCAGTATCAATCAATATTTCATGAATAGGATGTATAAATATACTATTATCTACAAAGAATCCTGAACCTAAACCTATGAAAATGTCCTTAGTAATAAACCCAAAATATATGGAAAATATAGCTAAGATTACTAAAGGTAAACTAATAAATATATCGCTTTCATGCGCATTTTTATAGTAATTTTTTGAACCATTTGGTGTAGATAAGAAAGTTAAATATATAACTTTTACTGAATATAGTGTAGTAAATATAGCACCTATTACAGCTATAACATAAACATCAATACTGCTAAAATGATATTGACCATAAGCAGATTCTAATATAAAGTCTTTACTATAGAATCCTGTCATAAAAGGGAAAGCTACTAAACTAAGACTAGCTATTAATATAACAGAATAAGTTAAAGGTAGAAATGATATTAATCCACCATACTTTCTTAAATCTTGATTATCTACCACAGCGTGTATAACGGCTCCTGCACCTAAAAATAATAATCCTTTATAAAAAGCATGATTTATTAAATGAAATATTGCTACATTATAAGAAGATAATCCTATTGCTATAACCATCATACCTAATTGACTCATAGTTGAATAGGCAATAATTTTTTTTTATATCTTGCTGGAATAAACCTACAAGAGAACTAAATACGGTTGTAACCGCACCTAATCATAAACATATTAATAATACAGTTGAACTGTATTCAATTAATGGAGATGAACGTATTAATAAATACACACCAGCTGTAACCATTGTAGCTGCATGTATTAAAGCTGACACAGGAGTAGGACCTTCCATGGCCATAGGTAATCATATATGCAAACCTACTTGAGAACTTTTAGCCATAGCACCAATTAATAGACATATACCTATAATTGTTATTATATTTTCATTGATATACGGTGCTAATGAAAATACAGTACTATAATCTAAATTACCTAAAGATCATAATATAATAAACATACCTATCATTAAAAAACAATCACCTACTCTATTGGTTAAAAAGGCAGACATAGAACTTTGGTTCGCGGCTATTCTCGTAAATCAAAAACTAACTAATAAATATGAGCAAACTCCTACACCTTCTCATCCTACAAACATTACTAGATAGTTGTTACCGGTTACTAATATTATCATCATAAAAGTAAATAAACTTAAATAACTAAAGAATCTTTGGTTGTGTGGATCGTGGCTCATATACCCTATTGAGTAAAAATGTACTAAAGAACTAATTATTAACACAGGTATTAACATTGATACGGTTAAGCTATCAAATTGAAAATTCCATACCATATTAAATGCTTCATTATCTAATCATTTAAACATATTTATGGATATAGGGTTATTGTTAAATCCTACCTCAAAAAAGCTAATTATGGCTAAAATCGTGGTTGTCATTATACTTAAACAACCTAAAATACGGCTACCTGTAACACCAATCTTTCTACCAAAAAAACCAGATACTATTGACCCTAATAAAGGTAATATTATAATACTTAGATACATTATTTATATTCGATGGCTATACTTCCTCTTAATCTATAAAAAGCTACTAAAATAGCTAAACCGATTGCAGATTCTGCTCCAGCCACTACTATAATGTATATAGCGTATGTTTGTCCAATTATATCGTCAATATTAACCGAACTTACCAATATCAAGAATGTTATAGATAACAGCATTATTTCTATAGAAATAAGCATTAATATTATATTTTTTCTATTAAATATAAATCCTAAGATTCCTATTAAAAAAAAGTACTAAAGTTAAATTCATATTTTTATACAAAACCACTAATTGTTCGGCGTGCTATTTTTATTAAAATAAATAAAGCATGGTTTATTTAAAAAAAAACTTTGCCTGCTTCATATTACTGCTAGCTAAAGTTATAACTACATAAATATTATCAGCTTATATATAAGCTGATAATATTTACTGTTTATTGTTTACTGTTTACGTTTACGTTTATGTTACGTAGTATACACACACCAACATGCATTGGGGCTGCGCGAGCTAAAGCTCATCAGTATAGTATAATTAGTCATGAGCTTTAGCTTTTAGCCAATTATACTAGAGATATTATAGATTTGAACTACAATTGTGATGGCCGTAACATCAAGTTTTACCTTTAAACTAATATCCCTTTTTTTATCGAAAATAGATAGCTTTCTTCACGAAGTCATGCTTGCTTGCTTGCTTGTTGCTTGCTTTTAGCTTTTTAGCTAGTTACCCAATATTAAACTGAATAAAGTCAATGCACGAATTTATCTATATTTACAGACTCTATAACTATAGGCATTGAACTGTGAAGGATTCCACAGATTTCGGAACATTGGCCATAAAATACCCCTTCTCTGTTTATGAACACAGAAACCTGGTTAAGTCTACCTGGGTAAGCATCACATTTTATACCTAAAGAAGGACAAGCAAAAGAATGAATAACATCCCCAGATGTTATTACAAATCTGATGTGTGTTAGTTCAGGTACTATTACTCTGTTATCAACTTCTAACATTCTTAATCCTCCATCTTCTAAATCAGAGTCCGGCACTATATAAGAATCAAATTCTATAAATTCCTCATTTGAATCTATGAAATCTGGATATTGATAACTTCAGTATCATTGATGACCTTCTGCTAATATAGACATAGAAGGATCATTTACTTCATCCATTAAATATAATAATTTAAATGAAGGGAAGGCTATTAATATTAGTATAACTGCAGGAGTTATAGTTCATATTAATTCAATTAAGGTACCGTGGTTTAAGTATTTATGTGATATTTGTGTTTTTGTTGAGGCAAAATTTTTAATTATAGAAAATAATATTCAGCTTACACTAAATAAAATTAAAACTAAATAATACATGATATTATCATGAAGTTCCACTAATCCTTCCATTTGTGGAGTTGCACTATCCTGAAAATATATACCTCAAGGCATAGGTGCATCAAAATTTATAAATATATTTAATAAGTATTTCATGTATAAATTTTTAACATATTATAAAATATTTCTAATTACCTCAGTAATAGAATTGTTTGGTTTGATAAATAAAGGGCTAGCTTGCTGAGCTTGCTCAGCAAGCTCAGCAAGCTCAGCTACCTCATATTTACTTATAGTCAGGTACTTTTTCTTAATTATATAACATAAAGTAATAGTAAAGCCATCATTAAAGCAAATAAAGCTGTAGCTTCAGAAAAAGCAAAACCCAAGATAGCATACGAGAATAATTGATTTTTTAATGAGGGGTTTCTAGCTACCCCGATTATTAAACATCCAAAGACTACTCCTATACCTACCCCTGCTCCTGCTAATCCCACAGTGGCTAATCCTGCTCCAATAAGTTTTGATGATTCTAACATTGTATTTTAACTAAATAAGGTTTAAAAATTAAAAAGGTTCGGGTGAGTAAACCGTGAACAGTATACCCTTACCCGTTTTAAAAAAAAATAGTAATTAACTATAGATAGGGTCTATAAATAAGTGCACATGACCGCCCAATACAACATCCCCTTCCAGGGTAGACTAATAATAGCTGGATGTTGTATAAAATCATGTACACAAACACAACATAGCATAATACGTTTTAGGATTTAGAATTCCACAAAATAAAACATGGCTTCGCTACGAAGTCGGGCCTATATATAGTTAATTTCTTATATTTAGCGGACGTACGTATAAAGCCTTTACACTTAGATGGTACATTACCTGAAAGCTCACCTTATATATAATTAATTATTTATATTCTGTAAACATATTTATAAAACTTTTAGATTTTTTAAAATAAGTGTTGGATTGTCTACTGTCTATTTTCAATGCGTTTTTACCTAATTCAAATACAAATCCAGCTGTTATTATACCTATAAATATTAACACAACTATTAATCCATAAATTCCGTTTTCATATACACTAAGACCGAAAGGATATATCACTAATATTTCTAAATCTAATAATAGATAAACTAATGCAAATATAAAAAACTTTACCCCGAATTGAGTTCTATTTTGTCCTAGAAAACTATGAAAACCACACTCAAATATACTATATTTTTCTTGATAAGGGTTATGCGGAGCAAATATAAAATTAAGAAGTAAAAAAACTATAGTCAAAATGGTTACAAATATAAAAAGAAAAGTTATACTACTCATTTAATTATTAAATAAAATTTGTACCAATATGGTACCCATGCTTAGTCATTCTTTGTTCATAAATAAAAATAGTAAAATAACAAGTGTAATTATAGAAATTACAAAAGAAATAGGACTCGATATAACTATATTATTATAGTTAAAGTTGAGTTTTTTAATTATTTTAGGGTTTTCTACAGCAGTGCTACCTGAGTTTGCGCCACCGGCTGAGCTTGCAACTAAAACATTCCCTTTTAAGACTAGGTTTTCTAATAATGGATTTATTTTGTATTCAGGTAAACTAAAAAACATTTCTTTTATTATACTTAAATAATATATCGCACCTATAACACTAGTTAGTATAGCAACTAAAGATAAAAATATCAGACCTTTATCTAGAGCTGCACTTAATACCATTTGTTTACCAAAAAATCCTATTAAAGGAGGAACTCCTGCAAATGAAAAAATGGTGATGGCTAAACTTAAAGCTAAAAAAGGATTTATATAGAAATAACCTTTTAGTTGGCTTACAAGCTGAATAGGTGAATTGTTTTTATCCATTAATTCTTCATGTTCTTTATTTTCACTTATATAGCAATATAAAGAAAATCCTATAGCTAGAAGTATAACGAAAGCATTTAAGTTACTTATAGAATATTGGGTTAAGTAAAATATAAATGCTTGAGTAGACTCAACACTGGATACACTTAATGCTAAAAGTAAAAATCCTACATGTGATATAGTACTGTAAGCTAACAATCTTTTTATTCTAAATTGAGTTAAACCAACTACAGTTCCTATCACTAGTGAGAATAATGAGCTAACCAGTAGAATAAATGTTCAACTCATTTCTGAAAAGCTATTGTTGGTGTAATAGACTAACTGCAATAATAATATAAATATAGATATTTTGGCTATTATGGCCACAAATGTCGTAACTATTGTCGGTATTGCATCATAAACATCCGGAGCTCAAAAATGGAATGGGGCTGCACTTACTTTGAATAAAAATCCTATAGTGAATATAACTAAAGCAAGATTAATATAGTAGGGTTTGTATCATAAATCGATAGAACTAACATCACTTATACTTGTTATAATGTATAAACCATCTAAATTAGTAGTACCTGAATTAGCATATAATAAACTAGTACCTAGTAAAATAAAACATGAACTTAATCCTCCTAGTAAAAAGTATATTAAACCACCTGTAGTAGATAATTCGGAATTTCTATAGATAGTACTTAATATATAAAGACCGTAACTCTGTAATTCAATTGAAAGAAAAATAGATACTAAATCATTAGTAGACATTAATAGTATTGCACCGGTTATCACAAATAATATAATTAAAGGATATTCAATTATTTTTAAGTGTTCGCCCATTTTATTGATTATTTTTGTGTTGTAATAAACAAATTTATACAGTAATAAATCTTTTATAGATGAATATTCGGATACCCAGACTTTTCTAGGGTAAAAACTTGTCAATTGTAGTATTAATATACTAACAAAAAAGATAAATATATGGAATATTTGGGTGATATTATTTATAAGCAACAGACCACCGTGCAATCCTATACCTTTAGTTGTAATAGTCAAGCTGGACATATCTTGTATGATACAATACATCAATATTAATATGGCGATTCTGTTAAATAGTATGGATAGGTCTCGTCTAATGTTGACGGCGTTAGATAATAGAAGTAATACTATCGATAAGGTAATCATGGATTAGGTTTATTGCTTTATTTAGACTTGGCCAAAGCTCTAAATCTTAATTATTTAATTTATGTATGAATGTTTATTGTAAAGCCAGCCAGCCAGCCGGTGGCGCAAGCTCTGGTAGGCCAGCTTTTGTAAACAACTAAATGAAACATTTTTTTTATATAAATCTCTAGAGGCTAGTATCACTGGTAGAGCTTGCTTTATGAAATAGCAGCCTAAAACCCGGCTAAAAAGCCAACTAGCCAACTAAATATTAAAAAGGGTAAATACTTGGATTCGAACCAAGAGCCAATTAAACCACAATTAATCGTTCTACCATTGAACTATATCTACCTTATCCTACGGTGATTCGAACACCGACTGTAAATACCAAAAATTTATGATCTACCCATTAATCAATAGGATATTGTTGACTTGGCTTGCTTGCTTTATGAAGCCTAAAACCAGCCTAAAGCCAGCACTATATTAACTTAATCAATATATAATAGCTTAAGGTAAATCCGACTTGAACGGATAAGATTAAAAAAATCAAATAGACCTAAACTATTTATGTTTGCCAATTCCATCATTACCCTTTTATCGTTAGCAGTAATATGAAGCTTGCTGCCAAGCCCTCTACTGGCCTTTTGGCCTGGTTTTAGGCTAAGCAAGCTAAGTCTGGTTTTTTTATACAGCCAACATTACTAATTATTAACCTAGGACTTGCAGGATTCGAACCTACATTTTAATGATTAAAAGTCATATGCATTGACCATTATACTAAAGTCCCTATTGATGGGGTATTTGTCGTAAAAATATACTTTGCACTTCATTACTAAGTACGAAGTAATGCAGAGCTTGCTGGCTTATTGGCTTGGTTGCGAAGCGCGAAGCGCGAAGCGCGAAGTCATGCTTGCTTGCTGTAGCCTAAAACCGAAGCCTACCAGGTGTTTTTAATAAGCGCCCCTATATAGATCTAGTGGGAGCTTGCTTCACGAAGTCATGCTTGCTTGCTTTATGAAGCCTAAAACCAGACTAAAAAGTCAGCCTAAACCTAGTATTAGTGCATTAATGCCACCTTGCCCGAGGTAAGATTCGAACTTACAACCAAAATAACTTCAATATTCTGCTCCACCAATTGAGCTTCACGAGCTTAAGGCTCTAGCTTCACGAGCTAAAACCTATGGAGATATCAGGATCCGACCCCGAAATAACGATATGCAAAATCGCAGTTTTACCTATTAAACTATATCCCCTTAGTATTGCATTGGGGTTAATCCCCAATACAATACTAAACCATATATTCTTAGTATTTTTTTTTTAACATAAAACAATACAATGGTCTTAAATTTAACAGCTTGCTTAGCTGTGTTAAGAGCTTTAGTCTGCTTGCTTGCTTTATGAAATAGCAAGCTAAAAGCTAAAAGCTAAAGCCACAAGCCCGCCATTCTGCTGTGGTAAAAGCTCATTTTTACAGTGAACCTGTTGGTTTGTTGTAAAAAATAACAGCTTTATGATTAAAAGCTATAAATGTTGGGTGTATCTGATTTGTAAGGCTTAGGTACGCTATTATGCTTATATATAAAATCCATAAATTTTCTAATGCTTTGTTCATCCTTATCGTGAAATATATTATAGCTTTGTTTGTAATGTGGGTTTAACAATATGTTAGGGTTTTCATGGTATATATTTTCAGCATCTAGAATCGTATAAACTTCCGGGTTATAAGACGACCTACCAATATTATTGTAATGGTTAAGCCTACCGTAATTGTTAACCTCAACCCCGTATTTGCAATCCGGAGTTGTAGATAATTCTAATAATTCAACAGTAAGTCTATTAATTGAAATCGCATATAATTTCACATTCCCGTCTAAATCAGTATTTAATAGACTCAGGTTATGAGGTATTTCTGCTGCTTTTACACATTCAGTTCTAGACATGTCCAATGTAGGATAAAAATCAAATTCAGATTCTGAATTTTCAGACATCCAACAGTCTCGGTGGTAAAGTCTTCTCTCCATTAAAACTCACGAGAGGTGTTTACGGTCAGGAGTCGAAAGCAAACCACCTCATCCTCCATTTTTAATACTTCATCTAGAACTATACGACAAACCTTCAATTACTCCTGCACTACCTAAATGAACAAAGGTTTTTTGGTCAAAATCATCAGTTATTGTTCATTCCACAGGAGTAGTACGACGATAAAACATTGTAGACTCATCGGGACATACTCAATCAGAAGGTCCTCTTAGAAAATTAGCCGTTAGATCTACAAATTGACTAAGTCAAACAGGTGAATTACGCCTATCAACTTTATATTGACTGAAACTTTCAGGATCCTTTAGGGGGTGGTCGATATACTCACCTAAAAAGCCATAACCTCCTGTGTTCAAGCTCATACCGTGTGTAATATAGTGTTTAATATTATGTTTATAAGTAAAATCTGCTAGTACTTCACCTTCATACATTGCATTAAATACCTGATACCAGCTTAACTTTCTAAGTTTTATATCTGCCTCTTTAAACAACTCAGGCGTTCGGTCTTGTTCAGGTAATTTAAGGTAAGTTTCATTGTATCACTTAACCCTTGAAGATTCTAATAATATATCGACATTAGCTCGTCAATTAACTTTAAGTTCTTTACATACTCCGTCTTTAATTAACTTAGTGCTAGGCTCTAACTTAAGCTGAGGCATATTAGGTCTCTGGTTTCTATTAGAAACATCAAGTGAATAATAATCTTTTACTTTCATTTCAAGAAAATATCAGGGATCTACATAACCAAGAGAAACCCTTCAAAGTTTGAACATATTAATACTATCATCTATTCCACCTTGAGTATAAACTACCATACCTTTATCCACCTTATTCGGATCATAACAAATACCATATCGATGTAATAATAGGTCATGAAGATGATGAAGTCCTTCTCTGTGCGTTACACCTTTTTCGCTTTGAATATAATAGAAAGATGGCATAAACTTATGATAGCCTTTAGATATGTCCTTATCTCTCATTAAAGTAATAACACCGTAGCCATCAGAATAAAACATTGAACCGTTAACTTTTGGACCTGTAAATAATATTAAATTATTTAAACCGAACGATCCCCCTCCAGCTCTCGACGTTTTAATTTGTTCAGATACAATGTTAAGTATAGGTGATTCTTCTATCGAGATTCTGGCTAGTCGTTCAATACCTGAATTACGCTCTATTTTATTATTAACTCCAATTCAACGACCTTTATGTGCATAATTAACAGTATCGGCTCCATTTGTTACTATCTTATATTCTTTAAAAGGAATACTATTTCAATTAGTATGTACATGACGATGGTAATAGTCAAGGAAACCTGTATGAGTTGCGTCTTCCATCCCACTAGATAGTGCAATAAGAGAACCGGCTATCGGTCCCAACCCCGCTTTTAATACTAAGCTACCTGGCTTGCTTGCAGTTGGAAGTTTAAATACGAAGTCTAAATGTTTATAGCAGATAAATATTAATAATAATACAGATAGAATAATCGTAAAGACAGTTATAAACATAATATAGATATCATAATGATTTCATATGACTATATTTATCATAGATGAATAGGTTAAATTATATAAATTTACTCTTTCTACTACAAAATTGTTATATAGATAAAAATCTTCAAACACTATAGCTTCTTTTTTTTAATATTTTAACTGCTAAATTTAATAAGTAGAAAAATATAGTACTTGATAATAATATTATTAATACATAAGACATGGCACTCTCGTTATCATTTAATAATAAAGTAATAGAACCCCTGGTTAATAGCCTAAGTACGACTGTAAAGGCTATTAACTTAACTAAAAATAGGATAATTTTTACTGCATTCTTATATAACAGGCTTATACGTTCTTTAAAGTTGTGTTTATTTAACTTAAAGTTAAAGTTAAAATGTTTATTATAAAAATTCATGGTTAAAGCCTTTATGAATATCAAAGCTAATACAACAAGAAACATAAAGTTAAAGTTGTCAATTAATAGTAAAACTAAGAATAATATTAGTCTTAACAATGTCATAGGCATTTTTGAATCGAACCCTGGAAGGTAAATTGTGTAGCCATTTTTTGCTGGGGCTAATATTTTTGTGTATATTTCAAGATTAAACCTAAAAGGTATTAGCTTATATATACAGTAGATCATACAGCTTATTAATAATATTACCATTATTCAATATAAGAAATCAAGTATCACTTTTTTTAGTTTAACGACCTTATAATTGAATAGTAAAAGCCTATTAGACTTAGACGCCCTAGGTATTTTATTTATAATAAATAGACCTACTTGCATACAAGTAGCCATGCATATAGCTATTTCACCGTAACCAAGCTGATAGTCATTAAGGCTAATCAGGTTGGAAACAATTTCTATGATACAATACATCAATATTAATATTGAGATTCTGTTAAATAGTATGGATAAGTCTCGTCTATTTTTGTTGACGTTGACGGCGTTAGATAGCGTACGTAATTTGTTTAGATTTAGATTTCTAATCATGAGTTATTATTATTATTATTTTTGTTTAAGTGTTTTGGGTTAATGTTTAATCCATGGCTTTTAGATTAAACATCTAACTAACAGGCTTTTATGAAGTTTTTTCAATTTCTCGGTTTAATCCTCCTTGGACGAATAGCCTCAGGAGAAAATCGAATTCTCATCTTTAATGTATGAAATTAAGGTTTTAACCATTTAAACTACTTAGGCTAGCCACAGATACGTGAAACAAGCAAGATGACTTGGTAATTATAATTTTTATTTTTAGCAAGCCAGCACTGAGGATAGTCCGTCCTTTTAAATACTAAAGCTAGGTAATTAGTTTATAAGCTGGGTTTTTGTTTGCGCAAGCTAAATTATTCCTCCCTTATTGTCGGATTTAGATTTAGTCTACCCAAGCAAGCTCCATGCTCTCGTCCTCTTACCATACATTTAGTATTTATTTTTGTTAATAAAAAATATATTTTAGCTTTAGCTTGCTGCATACTATACTATAGTATAATAGTTTAGGTTGCGGCCTCTTGCAGCCTGCAAGAAACCAGCTAAAGCTATGCAGCCGAGATGCAATTATATTGATACCTGCATATATTACTAGGATAGATTTAAAGGTATGACACAAACATACCTTTTACCTGAGGAGTGACTCGAACACCCACGAGTATAACTCAGAAAAGCTTAAGTTTTCACTGTCTACCAGTTCCAGCACTCAGGTTTATATTATATCTAATTTACTTACTAAAAATTTGATTACGATATAATAAATATATATATATATCACTAATTGATCTAAGTTAAATTATAATTTAAGAGCTGGCTATAAAAACAGCCAGCCATGACTTTGTATAAAGCAGCCTACACTTCACTTATATTTCCTTCAAGACCTGGCTGATTGGTAATAAAACCATCAGTAGTACATGATGGCTTTACCCTGTAATATACTTATATTATGTAAACATTCTCCTAAAACACTCCTTAGGCTACGCAAGAATGCAGTTATTCAAGCTCCCACTAAAGGATTACTTAATTCTGATGCTCCCATCTTGACCTGGCTATCAGATTTAATGTCATAGTGTTTTTTATTACTTATACCTCTTACAGTATTACCATATATACTATTACCCATTTCTTTATATAATAGGTTGTTTATGCTACCTTTAGGGTACAATACTCTTTTAGCCTGTATTTCTTGCAATATATCATAGAAAGGTTTTGTTGCGCCAAAAGGAGTTCTTACAATCTTCTTTAAAAACTTACAACCTTGATTCTTAGCTAGTACGTATTCAATACCTGTAATAACACATGTACCACTAAGAGGATAGATCGTGGAAGTTTCATCGAGAAAGACTGGTATAGAAGGATATTTAATGCTATCGAGCTTGCGCCACAAACTTAAAATCTGCATTTATTACTGTATAACTCATGATTATTTCTTCATCACTTAATAAGTTAAGATCTTCAAAAGATAATTCCTGGGTTTTATTATATTGAGGATCTCCTATCAAGGCCATAGCTGTAGTATAAGCACTTGTCAGGTCATAGTCGCATCATAAGGTTTGATCGTCTGTACCATACATATAACATTCATTACGTCTTTCTTTATAAGCTGTTATATAAAGGGGTAGATAGCAGTTATCAACATATTATCTTATATATTCCTAGGAGTCGTTAAATTATACATGTCTCTTATTAAAAATTAATCGTTTAATTGATGAGCTAACGCTACCTTTAGCTTGCTATTTCATAAGCAGCCTATTTAATATTTATTACTGAGAATAAAGTGTAAGAGATATAGCCAATTTATAAAAAAAAAATATCCAAGCCGAGCTTTGTGGCGCAAGCTAAAAGCTAACCACAGTAGTAGAATACAGCTAGCTGTATTCTATATTTACTAAAGCACAGACATATTTTAGGGCTAAAGTGACTTGAACACTTATAATTACTGTTATGAGCAGTACACTTTACCAATTAAGTTATAACCCTATGCGGATAAAGGACTTGCACCTATAACTTCCGGGCATGAGCCGAACATGTTACTATTACACTAACCCGCTTAGACTAGACAGGATTCGAACCTGCGATGGTAGCATTGAAAGAGCTATGTCTTACCACTTGACTACTAATCCTTATAGTTAGCCCAGTGCAAGTATCGCACTTGCTTCTATTGATTACAAAACAATTGCATTACTTTTATGCTAACCAGGCTGTAAAATTAATAATAGATATATTTATAAATAGTTATTTATGAAATTAGTACTTTATTCTTTAAAATCTCAAGATTAGTACGGATAAAGCCTATAATGAGCTTGCGCCTTCGTAATAATATTTTACGCATATTTAAGAAATATCTTAAGATAAGCTTCGTGCCTATATGCTTTCAGCACTTATCCTTAACCAACTTAGCTTTCCTGCCGTGCCTATGCTATATATTTATCTTAGTGAAAGAAACATCCCTATGTATAGCTGTTTTAAGCTTGCTTGCTTGCGCAAGCTAAAAGCTTAAAACAGCTATACAGATATACATAATATTCTCATCTGTTTAGTTTGTTGAATATTGCATATATTTAATATTTGGGCACATAGACAACAGGTAAACCATAGATTAGTAACTATTATTTAACCCAGAGCTGCTTGGTTTTAACAACACAGCCATAAGTCAAATTCTTCCTGTTCCTTTCGTACAAAAGTTAGTTCTTATTATATTCTAATTCCCTCTAGAAGATAGAAACCATACTGTCTCACGACGTATTTAACCCAGCTCATGTAACTTTTTAATCGACGAACAGTCGCACCCTACATAGTTCCTGCATCCATGAGGATAAGTTAAGCCGACATCGAGGTGCCAAACCGCGCACTCATTTTGTACACTCTTGCGCAAATTAGCCTGTTCTATATGTTATCATAATATTATGTTTCATTTCCATTTTTTTCAAAATGGTTCAGACTATGTCTTCATTTTTATTATATATATTTTTTTTAGATTTTTCTTTAATATTTATTTACCTCCTATTCAACCTTTTACTGCAAAAGCTCCAATACGACGTTTAGATTTAGCCATTGAATATGTAACATTTGATTTAGAATTACCTCTAAATAAAACTGAACTTAAACGTTTAAAAGACGAATCTATATTTCTCAATCCACCTTTTCATTTTAATGAATAAATAGATCTATCCGCTCTATAACGTTTAGTTAATCTACCTTTAACCTCTAATCTTATACCTCCCATATTTTTATATCCGACAGAATCATAAATTATATTATGAATTTCTTCAGAGCTAGAGCTTGCTGTATTATCAATTTGGAGGTTTGTGGCTGAAACTAAAGCTTTAGTAGGATATATTCCATCTAATAATGTATCTAAGTTATCTGTAGAGCTTGCGCCAATATTCGAGATTATTTTTAAATCTTTATATTTATCATGAAAAAAATCAACTTTTTTATTACCTTTTATTAATGATCTCTCTTTAATTGTATTTATATTAGGTAAATATGCTCTATTTAAAATACTAAACATAGAATTTATATAATTTATTCTTTTTTTTTCGTAATTTCAAAGCTAAAGCATTCGTAAAAAGATCTGTATTATATGCAATAGATTTCAAATTAATTATATTATATTCTATTTTTTTTTCCTATAATTTTATACAATATATTACTTAGTATAGGTAAAAATACTAATTTATTGAATTTATATTGATTAAGAGAATATAATAAGTCATATTTTCTTAATAATCTAAGATATTTTTTAGCATATTTATTAAGAATAATACCTCATACTTTTTTTAAATATAGATTTTTTAATGTTATAAATTTATTTACGTATTGTAATTTATATTTTATAAATTGTTTTTTTCTTATTATATCATTTATATAAATATATTCATTTTTGTATGAAGCCTTGTTTAATATATTGTAAATTTTGTGTATATTTTCTTTATACAACAAAAAATAACGTTTAGCTATTAATTTTTTACTTATTTTTTTTGTTTATTTTTAAGTATTTTTGTTTTAATACATTTTTTTTCTCTATTTATAGTATATAAAGTAACTATTGCTTTGTTGTTCGTATGCTTAATCTCAGCATTACTTACATGTATTCTTCTTAAAAAATTACGTCTTCTTTTAAGTAATATGTACTTAGATCCTGTATACTTGTTATCTTTGAAATATAAATTAAAATAACCTTTAATTATTTTATTAATATTTAAATCATTAACGGGTATATTTTTTAATGTATTTTTATTAAAAGAATATACAGTATTTTTCCATTCTTTAGCAAAAGAAGGTAGATATTTTGTAATTCCTACATCACCTAATTTTTTATTAAAAAGTATGGTTTTAGAGTTTTTTCTTAAATTATTATCAAAAATTTTCATATCTATATTATAGTTATATTATTTCTTTTATTTGTAGTTTTAGCCGCTTAACCGTTATGGCTTCGCTTAAAGCCAACATATAAAATATATATAATAAAAATGTTGGGTGTTAAAAAGGATTATTGTTTGAGCTTGCTTTGCTTGCTTTATGAAATAGCAAGCTAAAAGCTAAAAGCTATGCATATAACTCACCTTATAGTCGTTGAACGTCTTTATCTTATAATTTATGCTAAGATAAATTTCGCTTCAAATTTACTAATATTAGTAATTTTTGAAATTAACCCAATATATTATTAATTATCCTATTTAAAATAAAATATTAAAGGACAAACATCCCTAGCGTAGCTTTTCCAATAATCCAAGATCTTTCCTTGTTGCATCTTGTGATCCTATGCCCTGCTTACGCAACTGTAAGATTTGTTGATAATCAAACAGTAAGGCAAGATTTAGCCGTTGAGCTTTTTAGATATTTAAAACATAACTATTAGCGTAGCTTTAGTACCTAGCTAATGGTTAAAAAATATTAGTTCTAGTTATGAGCTTTAGCTCGCGCAGCCAACATAATATTTTTAATTATCTCTAATTTCTATATAGTGAAAATCCTACCTTAGTTTAAATATATATACAACGAATGTACATATAAATAATTTTATATGATTAAAAATAGTTAAACTACTCAAAATCGCAAACAAAATAATTTTAAATTATTAGACACTCCTGTTTACTCTTTACAGGGTCTGTGCCCCACATAAACTGTCCCCTAGCGATAGTTCCTTACCAAAGGGTACTTATTTTTTTACGAGATCGTAAAAAACAATAAGCTGAATTAGGTTGATCTACTAAAACAAGTTATGGCTGATTTTTTATATAACTAAAAGCTAAACAAAAAATTAGCCTCTAACTCATAATCCTAAATCAATTCATTCATATGAAAAAAAAATAAAGGATTCTCATTGTCATATATAGTCAATAACCTTATAATCTGAAAATTGTTTATCATACTCTATAATTAGTGACAGTAAAGCTGCATAGGGTCTTCTCGTCTAACTAGAGGTAAGCTGTATCTGCACAGCTATTCCAATTTCACTGAGTCAATCATAGAGACAGCTGTTGTATCGTTACATCATTCATGCAAGACCGCATTTAACGGCCAAGGCATTTCGCTACCTTAGGACCCTCACGTTAAGGCCGCCTTTAACCGGGGTTTCCGTCTACATCAAATATTAGTATATTCAATTATATCTGTTAACCAGCCGGCACCGGGCAGACATCACACTCTATACTTAGATTTTTAATCTTTCAGCAAAGTGCTGTGTTTTAATTAAACAGTCGTACAACACTATTTCATGCTTCTTCCTCTTTACTTGATATTAATCAAGAATAATGAGCTCTCCTTATCCCGAAGTTACGGTAGTCAATTTGCCGAGTTCCTTTATGATTGTTAGCTCATTTACGCCTTCGTATTCTCTACTAGCTTACTTGTTTCAGTTTCTAGGTACGGTTACTTTTCGTTTATAGTCTGTTAGTAAGAGCTTTAGCTTGCTTGCTTGCGCAAGCTAAAAGCTAAAGCCACTCACATCTATAAATATATTACTATTTTTCCAGCACATTTTTCACTTAAAATGTTGTCTTTAGTAAAAAAGATTATCTCATCGTTTAAATCTTTAGATAATATAAACTTAGAGGCCGTTACTTAATTACATCCATAAGCTTAAGGCGGAAAATTTTCTTTTAGTTACTCATGTCACCATTATCACTTGAGTTAAATTATTATAATTTCATTTAAAAAATAAAAATCATAATTTAGCTCAACGTTCTGCTACCCCATTAAATTATAATATAAATTATTATTATAAAATATTATGGACAAGGTTTCGGTATATTGTTTAGATCCGTTATATTTTCGATGCTTTTAAAACTTAACAAGCGCTCTGTTACGAGGTCATAAAATTATGGCTGCTTCTAAGCCTATCTCCTTGTCGACTTTAATAAAAACCTTCTTAATTTCACTCAACTAATAATTTAGGAACCTTAACTCTTGTTCTGGGCTGTTTCCCTTTTGACATACAACCTTATCATTCTATGTCTGATAATTTAAGATATATCTTTGCCATTCCGAGTCTACATACTCACTGATAAAATCTTCATGATCCCCCAATTTGTACAAAATAAAACATATTTGTCTTGTCTGAGATTAAATTCTGTACCTGCTAAGATATTATACTTAAATTGCCTACTATTATAGGTTTCGCAGAAAACCAGCTATCCTGGTCAGTATTGTCTTTCACTACACCTACCATAATTCTTCGGATATTAATGCTACAATAATCCGTTCGGACTTTTATAATCCTGATTATAGTAAAATCACCAGGCTTCGGGTCTAACTTTAGACACTTTTCCGTTATTTTAACGCTCGGTTTAACTACGTAAATTCTCGCATCTAATGTTAACTTGGTGACCCATTATGCAAAAGGTACGTTCTAACTTTTTTATTTTTCCGAACTGCTTATAAAATTACTATTTTTCTTTTAGTTCCCTCACGGTACTTTGCACTATCGCTTATATATTATATTTAGTCTTTGAGGAAGGTTCCCCATTGTATTTAAACAGTTTATATACCATTTTACTTTTTAGACTACTCCACTTTTGCTCACGCTAATCATAGAATCTCTTTTGATTTATTTTCCTGAAGTTACTAAGATATTTCAATTCACTTCGTTTATTATAAAATTTCTCTTAGAGTTTATATATTTATAAGTATGACGAGCTAGCTAGCCCTACTTATATATATAAATAATTCTCTTTAACATATAGCTTAAATTCTATAATAATTTCTTTTTATACTTATATAATTTATAGTTATAATTTATATATCTAGTATAATATTAAGAGCTTTTATTAAGCTCTTAATATTTTATTTCTTTTATTTTCGGTGAGCTTGCGCCCACAACTGTTAATTCTTCTGCTTAATAATATTAATATTTATTTAGTGCCTCTTTTGTTAGAGCTTTAGCTAAAGCCAACAAACAAAGAGCATTAAATAATTGAAAATTAAACATTTATCTCTAAATGGTCTAAGCTATAATCGGATTATCATGATTCGAACATAACTCGTCTCAGTCCCAAACTGAGTGCCTACCCAAGCCGGCCCTAATCCGTATTATTAAAATAAAGCAAGAGTACTTGGACTTGAACCAAGAATGTGAAGGTTGAAGCTTCCTATTTTGCCAATTAAACTACACTCTTCAGAGAATATCCGATTTGAACGGATGTGGCTAGATTTAATTAACCTAGTAAGACTCAAGCTTACCGCCTTAAACCACTCGGCCAATTCTCTTAATATTGCCTGCTGCAAAAACCAGCCATGTTTACGTAGCCTGGCTGGTTTTAGGCTTCATAAAGCAAGCAAGCAAGCACCAAACAAGCAGTTAGAGCTTTAGCTTTAGCTTTAGCTTTAGCTTGCTATTTCATAAAGCAGCAGCAGCCAACAGCTCTTAATTCCTCAGCGGATCGAACGCTGATATCATTCTTATCAAAAATGCACTCTACCATTTAAGTTAAGGAATCTTGAAAAATGAAGGATTTGAACCTTCAACTTATTGTGTGTAAAACAATCGCTCTACCATTGAACTAATTTTCCTGTTATCAGTTTTTATAGTTATTACTATAGCCCCGACCATAGCTAGCAGCAATACGAAACTAGCTATGAAAATTCACATATTATAACTAGTATATAATATATTACCTATAGCAGAAATATGACTAGTCTCTGCCATATTACCGTCTCAATTACCACTTGATACAAACATAATACTAATATTATTAATATCTATATTTTTATTTATTAAATTAATAATGTCATTATATTTATTAGAAGGTAAATAATATAATATATTGTTTAATTTATTGCTATAATTATTTAATATTGCCATATGATAGGGTAATAGTTGAAATAAAGTACAATTTGATAGAATTGTAATAAATAAACCTAAAGCTATACTGTTTCTATTATTACTCTGTAACTCACTGGTTCTAATGTTAATTAACATTAATATAAACAAGAATAATATTGACACCGCTCCTATATAAACAATTAAATAAGATAAACCTATAAAAGTTAAACCTAATAATATCAAATATGTAGATATACATGCAAATAACCCAATTAAAAATATAACCGATACGATCGGGTTTTTATTTATTATTATGTATATACCACATAGTATAGCCATTACGCTTATTATATCTAAAGACCCAGTTAAATAACCGTTCGTAAATAGCTCATATGTCGTTACAAGTTGATCCATCTTTATTTAATTTAAACCCAACTCGCTAGGAATATTCTTTTTTATTAGCCAACTAATATATTTGGTTCCGCAGGCTAGAGAAGAGGTAAACCTTTTCCCCCGCTACTATATTAGAATGTTAGAAGTTATTTTTTTAGTCCTAACCGGGATTTATACCTCTAAAGGTAAACTGGCCTCCCTGCCCTAGAATTACGGTTAGTCAGATTTGAACTGACACATATCGAGTGGAAATCGACGAGTCTACCGTTAACCTATAACCGCTTTTTGTTAGAGCTTTAGCTTTAGCTTGCTATTTCATAAAGCAAGCCGCAAGAATGACTTTATGAAATAGTAGCCGAAAACCAACCTAAAAAGCAAGTAAGCTTTAACTGCTAATGCTTTACGGAGTCGGCACAGCAAGAAGCTAAAAGCTAACCAGTCTGCTATATATTAAGAACCTCAATAGTACATAGATACATATAAGAAAAGTCAAACTACATCCACAAAATGTCAATACAATATTCCAGCTTCATAACCTAAATGATGATGATCTGTTAAATGATATGAAAATATTCTTCATAATGCTACAGATAAAAATATTGTACCTATAATAACGTGTAATCCATGGAAACCTGTACCAAAGAAAAAACATGTTCCAAATACACCATCACTAATAGTAAATGATGAAACGCTGTATTCTACTCCTTGAAAGAAAGTAAATATTGTAGCTAATAGAACTGTAAATATTGAACCATATAAAGCTCCTTTTCTTTCACCTTTTATTAAAGAATGGTGTGCGTAAGTAATAGTAGCACCACTAGACAGTAAAATAACTGTGTTAAGTAGTGGTAATTCAAAAGGATTTATAGGTTCTATACCCATAGGTGGTCATTGGGCACCTAATTCCACAGTAGGTGTTAATGCACTATGAAAGAATGCTCAGAATATAGCTACAAAAAATAAAGCTTCTGATACTATAAATAAGATTACACCTAAGTTTAACCCTTTCTGTACGGCTAAAGTATGATTACCTAAATATGTACCTTCTGATATTATATCTCTAAATCATAAAGACATAGAGGCTAATAATGTGATCAGTGCTAAATAAAATGATATATAGCTATTATTAAACAAGTGCATTGATAATGCCGCATTTACTGTTAAAGTAAATAGAGATATACTTGTATACAATGGTCATGGAGAAGGTGATACTAGATGAAAAGGATGATCTTGAAAATTACTTCTTATTAAGTTTGTCATATATATATTCATATAATTATACAGCTTAATATACAAATTAAAAGCCTCTAAGATGAATCGAACATCTATCATAATATTAACAGTATTATGCTCTACCGTTGAGCTATAGAAGCATACGGAAAAGAGGTGAATCGAACACCTAAATATATAAATATAATACTTAGCAAATATCTTACCCTACCAGTGGAAACTTTTCCTTGCAGTTGGTAGAAGCCATGGTTTTTACCAACTGCTGTACGAATTAGATCAGAATCGAACCGACATCTACTTCCGTGACAGGGAAGTCCTTTACCTATTTAAGTTACTAATTCTAGGAGGCAAGAGATTCGAACTCTTAAAAGCAATAGCTATTGAGTTTACAGCTCAACCCTTCTTACCAATAAAGGAACCCTCCTTTATATAATATATGTACTTTAGCTTGCTGTTTTTTTTTTAGAGCTTGCGCCTTAACAGCAAGCTTTTAATTTAACAGCTAGCTTTTAATTTAACTGCTAAAGCCAATATATTATATTTGTTTTTTTTTTTATTGTTAATATTTAATTAATCCCGTGCAACTTCCACTACACGAACCGTATTTCGACTTAACACTAATTAGAGCCACGCATACGAAGATCCCCAATAAAAGAATATACAAAACCTATTTGTTTTTTTTTACTTATTACTGAGAAAGCAAACTTATTGCGCATGCTCCTTTCAGCATGTGACGAGTGGTTAGTACCAATCCAAGGTCCATTCACCGTGACATGGTGATTCACGATTACTAGTAATTACTTATTCATATAGTCGAATTTCAGACTACAATCCTTAAAATTTATATCCTATTTTTTGAGATTAGCTTAAATTCACATTTTTGCATCTCTTTGTTTAGGAATATGTGGCACGTCTATAGCCCACAATATCAAGGCCATGATGACTTGTCTTTGTCCCCTTTCTCTTTCCAAATTTTCAGGATCGAACGCTTTATCGTAAATTAAAAAAATAAAGCCAGGGATTACGTTAATTACATGGAAACCACAGTTTCACAACATTAACTGGAAACAGCCGTGCAACTCCTGTAATAAAATTATTCAAATTGTGGTAAGGTTTTTCGTGGATCATCGAATTAAACAACATACTTCACTACTGGTGTCAGAAACGGTCTAGTGATTTCAGTTCCTGCGTTGCCACATTACTCTTGAGGTGAAATGCTTACACTTTCATTTATAGACCAGAATTCGAAACAAACTGTTTTCTAACAAAAAAAAAGGCTTACCCATATTAATTATTACTAACTAATACACGTATGGATTTCTTGGCATTATATCCGATATTAATGCAAAATTTTGTGTCTCCTACATTTTAAGTATTATTATGTTACATGTTAAAGTGTTTTATTTTTATCTGGCCTATGGCATTCATCATTTACTGCAAAGACTACTTGGGTATCTAATCCTGTTTGTTCTCTGTGCCTTCGTCCTTCAACGTCAGTTATAACATAGAGGGCTGCCTTCGCCTTTACAGAGTCCCTTTGGTATCATAAAATTTCATCTCTCCTCCTCAAGTACTGCCCTCTTACATAAAACTCTAGTCAAGTACTAACATTTTAGAAGCTATTTTGACCGTCTGGGTACCCTTTAAACCTAATTAAGATGAATAACACTAGTCTCTTACGTATTACCGCGACTGCTGGCACGCAATTAGTCAAGACACGATATATATACTGTCATTATCAATATATAAACAAAGCTTCATTCAATTCTAATATAATCTTATAAAAATAGAAATTACTGATACTATAAATTATAAGACTTACCACTTCTCCAAGTTGCCAGTTCAGCCGTTAGGCCATTGACCAAGATTCCTCACTGCTGTACTAACTTGCATTGGGGTTTTTTCAGACCCAATGTGGTCGATCAACCTTTCAGATTCGACTACGAGAGTTTAAGGCTAGTTAAGTCATCACCTTAACTACTACCTATCTCGAAGATATTTATTATCCTCTTAAAGCAGAAACTAATTAATTAAACTATATGTTTCCTTTATTTATTATGAAGGATTTACCTTCACTTTAAGGCCGGCGAAGAATATCATTATACTCACCTGTACACCACTTTTTAATTTATAGCTTTAGCTTGTGCTGCAAGCAGCCCTAGCTAAGTATTAATTAAAACGTACGATTAGCATGTGTCAAGCACTTGGACAGCATTCAATCAGAGCCATCACCAAACTCAACTTTTTGTGACATAAAAATATTGTTCTGTATTTTTTTTTTTATAAAATAAATAAAATACTATTTTTATATCACTAATTGATCTAACTATGTAGGCTGCTAGCCTAGCTTTTAGGCTGGTTTTAGGCTTCATAAAGCAAGCAAGCCACAAGAATGACTACGTAAAACACCCCTATAAGCTAAAGCCAGCAACCTGCAGGTGTAATTAACTAAAGGCTATATTGTAAGCTATTTAATGTTAAAGTTACTAAATTAAATACTTTTCTATAAAACGAATAAAGTTCGCTGTCTATTAATATAAATTATCTAAATAATTTTGTACTATTTTCTGACCTATAACGTATAATTTTTATTAATTCCCTGATGAATAATAGGGTTAGTTGTTATTGTTTGTATAACTTTCCTAGATATAAGCACTATAGATTAATATATGTTTCGTTTCTCGAAGCCATGTTTTATGCTTACTCGTTTTAGGCTGATTTTAGCCTGGTTTTAGGCTAGGCTACTATTTCATAAAGCAAGCAAGCATAAAACCAGCCAGCCAGCAAAGCCCTATTAATCAATATAGAGCTTAAATAATAGCTGACTATTAATGTAAATCTAAACCATCTTTTATATATGAAGATGATAATACCACAAACACTTGGGCTTGGATGAACGCAATTGCTAATTCTAAACCTGAAAATGCGATGATAAATAATAAAGGTATTAATCCTAAAATAAAGAATATAAAACCTGAATTCATTATATTATAAACAAAACCGCTTAATATACTTAATAGCATATGCCCAGCTGTTATATTAGCCGCTAATCTTAATCCTAATGATACATTTCTTGCTAAATATGAAATAAATTCAATAGTAACTAATAAAGGTAAAAGTGCTAAAGGGCAACCAGCCGGTACTAATAAAGAAAAGAACTTTAAACCGTGTTTTTGGAATCCTAATATAGTTGCTCCTAACACTATTGTGAAACTTAGAGCAAATGTTAAGGCAAAATGGCTTGTAGATGCAAAACTATAAGGTATCATACCAATTAAATTATTAATTAATATAAATATAAATAAAGTATATATAAATGGGAAATATATTTGCCCGTTCTTAGGGTTTATTTGATTTGTAACTATACTATGTATTGTTACGTATAATGATTCTTGAGCTATAGATCAGTTATTACTAACTAATTTATTATAATTAGTTGAAACTATACTTAATACTAATATAATTGAAGCAGCTATCATTAGATATAATCCTATATTAGTTAAAGATAAATGTAAATTACCACCTAAAACTTCTAAATTTAATATGTCTCTTATTTCAAATTGATCTAAAGGACTTATTATTTGTGTAAATAAATTGTTGTTTTCTGTTGAAAACATATAGTAGCATATAACTACTATAGTGTAAAATTCTTAAAAAAAAACTAATTGGCTGGCTATTACATAAAGCTCGGCTAAGCTAAGCAAGCTATGTAGCAAGCTGTTTTTGTTTAGAGCTTGCGCCTTAACAGCAAGAGCCCTAGCTCTATATTATATTTTATTAATAAACATACGTGATAAAAATAAACGTACTATTCTTGGTAATATGTATTTAGACAATACATATAAAATAAATACTATTATTGCAAAAGCAAAAATTATTTCATTCATATAATAGAAAGGTACTAATTGTGGCATATTCTTTTTTTTTTATTGTTAGAATACGTAGTTTATTGTAAAACCTTAAACGTAAATTACTTAAAAGTACATAGAGATATATTTTAGCTAAAAAATATATTTATATACTATATATTAAATTATTCATAGAATAATCTAATACATTTAATATTAGAGAAGGGTATATACCAAGTATAACAGTAAATAATACTAATATAAATAGTAATATGAATTCTCTTTTATTAACATCATATACACTTTCTTCTAAAAATTTACTGAAAGAACCTCCAAAAGATGTTCTATTAAACATATATATAGTATATGCTGCAGAAAAAACTACAGAAGAGCAAGCAAAAGCACCTAATACTGGTAATCTTTCTAAAATACTATAAAGTGACATAAATTCACCTATAAAATTTAAAGTTAATGGGGCACCACAATTACCTAAAGCTAATATAAAGAATAGTATTACAAATATAGGCATTAATTGTGTAGCTCCACGATAAAAGTAAATCATTCTAGTCCCAGTTCTATCATATAATACACCACCTGCGCATATAAATAAACCACTAGATACAAATCCATGGGCTAACCCTAAAATTATACTTCCTTCTAATCCTTGTATAGTATTACTAAATATCCCTATTAAATAAACTGCTGCATGACAAACAGAACTATATGCTATTAGTTCTTTCACATCTGTTGTTCTTAATGTACTAAAACTGGCATATATTATTGTAATAACACTTATAGTATATATAACAAAAGTATAATCTAAAGAAGCTTTAGGTAATATAGGTAGTATTAATCTAAATATACCATATAGACTTAGTTTTAACACAATACCCGCTAATACTATACTTCCACCTAAAGGAGATTCCACGTGAGCTTTTAGTAGTCAATTATTTAAAAATATTGTAGGTGTTTTTACTGCAAATGCTATAAATATACCTATAAATAAGAATACCTGTGTTTTATATTCAAAATTAAGTTTAAATAAAGTATCGAAATCTGTACTACCCATTATAGAAGATGTACTTAATATAGATAGTAATAAAAATAAAGAACCTCATACGTTCCAAGCAGACATTATTAATGTGCTTTTTCTTCTTTAATTTAGGATTACTTAAATTCATACCGGCTAACCGACAATTCAGATAATAGTAAGAATTAACTTGTTAAATTATTCTCAGCTGTGCTGTGGTTATACTGTTAGGCTAGGCTGGTTTTAGGCTTCATAAAGCAAGCAAGCAAGCTATAGGGCTATAAACATACAGAGCTTTAGCTTTAGTTTTAGCTTTAGCTTTAGCTTGCTATTTCATAAGCAGCAGCAGCCACCTATTACCTGAATAAGAATTAATTTTTCTCCCTAAAACTGGTTTCCCAGCGACTAGAGTACACCTTACGAATTATTAGAATTCGAAGAACCATCTACTCGTTGCTCTTTTACAGTAATAGTGGCTATTACTGATTTAGATCCGCGATCACCCATTTCAGTTACCTTCATCTTTAGTGATATTACCATACCCTGAGTCATTAATCAGGCCGGCTGTCGAATTTACTCAACAACTTTGGTTACTAAAGCTTTAGGGCTTCCCCGGAATTTGGCTCTTTTACACTTGAGGTCGGTCAAATGTGTATAAGAACAAGTAATAACTAGCATTTACTTTATTATTTGACCCAAATATACCTATTAATATAAATAATGGGGGTAAAATACTTTCAAAAAATATATAAAATAACATTATATCTAATGACATAAAAACTACTAATAACAATGTCTCTAATAATAACATTATTATTAAATAAGATTTTATATTTTCTTTTATGGAATCTCAATTAGATAATAATGCTATAGGCATTATAATTGTAGTTAATAATATAAAATATATGGATATACCATCTACACCTAAGTAAACATCAAATAATTGTACATTATAATGTTCTTGTACATATTGGAATTGATTAGTACTATTATTAAATAGAATAAATATAACTAATGATATTATTAAATTTATTACGCTACATGTCAATGCTATTGTTTTAGCATATATTTCTGAATTTTTTTTTATATGAGCCTATGCTAGCTACGATTATTGTTCCTAATATAGGAATTGTTACTAAACATGATAATAACATCCCCCTCTCAAACATGGTACATTTAACTAAATTTATCACCTATGAATATGTGTGCCATGGCTTTATACTGGCTTATGCAGTAAGGCTGACTTCTTGCTAAAATGGTTGACTTCTGGTGTTTGCTTGCTGTAGCCTAAAACCAGCCAACTATCTAAGCCATATTAATCAATATAGAGCTTAAATGAAAGCCAGATCTAGAACATATTTACATTTACTACTGTAATTCCAAATATATATAGTAAACATGGAATTAATACTATAAATGCAAATAATATAGGTAACAAGACAGTTCAACAGAAAGACATTAGCTGATCAAAACGTATTCTAGGGAATGAAGCTCTAACTCATATAAATATAAATACCATTATTGAAGTTTTTACACCTAGAGTTATACTATACAAAAACCCATCTACATAAGAACTAGTTAAAATTTCTCTTAATTTAAAATATTCTATAGATGTAATTCATTTTATGTCAAATATATAAGCATATACGTAATTAAATAAATCAAATCAATATACAATGTCAAATTCTAGTAGGTAACCTCCTAAAAATAATATACTAGTTAATATACACATTATTACAATACTAGCGTATTCGGCTAAAAAGAAGAATACAAATATTACTGCAGCATGTTCAGTCATGAACCCACTTACTAATTCAGATTCAGCCTCGGCTAAGTCAAACGGAGCTCTGTTAGTTTCTGCTACAGAACCAATAAAAAATATTATCAGTATACATAATAAAGGTAAAGCTAATCACACGATTTTTTGAAATTGTACGTTTATATTTAAATTTAAACTATTAGTTATTATTATTATAATTAATAAAACTGAACTTAATACTAATTCATAGCTAATTAATTGAGCTGTACTTCTTAAAGATCCTAGGAAAGCATATTTACTATTTGCACTTCATCCTGCAAGTAATATACCATACGTAGCTAAAGATGATACAGCTAACATATATAATATACCTAATTCCATATCACCTAAAGATAAACCAGGACCATAAGGAATAACAGCATAACCTAATAAAGCGAATATTAATGTTACAATAGGGCCTAGGAAAAAAAGTATTAAATTAGCTTGTGTCGGTGCTACATATTCTTTTAATATAAGTTTTAAAGCATCTGCAAATGCTTGCAATAAACCATAATATCCTACAGCATTAGGACCTAATCTTCTTTGCATACTTGCCATAGTTTTTCTTTCAGCTACTGTTACATATGCTACAACTAAAAGGGCAGGCAACATTAATAATAAATTTTCAATAATTGATATAATAGTGGCAGAATATTGCATTTTTTTTTTTATTTTTTTTTTATTTTTCTTTCTTTTTCAATCTTATTTATATTTTCCTTTTTGTTATCATATAATGTTAATAATACTTTATAACATAATCTATTAGCGCCTTTATTTTAATAAATAAAAATAGCTAACGATTATAAGGGCATACATAAACCAATTAATGTTTATATGTAGCATTTAATCTTTTAAACTCATTAACTTTATCCAGTATTTGGCTAGTATAATTAGTATTTTGTTCTTTTAATTTAGCTTCTATACTTAATCCTTTATGTAGTAAATCATTTATTTCTTGACCGCGTGCGGTTATTAAACGATCTATAATACTTATTCTTTTACTTATTTTCTCCGCTTCAGCATCAGGCATAGCACCGGGTACGTCTATAGACATACTGCCACTTGCATCAGTTATAACGTTAATATCTGTACTAAACACAATATGATGAAATTGATCTATAAAACCTGAAAGTTGGGGTAGTAACTCATCAATTTTTAGAGCTACTTCCATAAGCTCCATTGAACTTTTCAAGGGTGAATTTGAAAAGCTATGAGGTTTAGGGATATTTATCCCTTTAAATAGATATACTATGTACAATAAGTGTGTAGACATATTTTGCATTTTTTCCATATTTTTTTTTTTATTTTTCTTTCTTTTTCAATCTTATTTATATTTTCCTTTTTGTTATCATATAATGTTAATAATACTTTATAACATAATCTATTGGCGCCTTTATTTTAATAAATAAAAATAGCTAACGATTATAAGGGCATACATAAAAAACATATTAAATTAATTAATGTTTATATGTAGCATTTAATCTTTTAAACTCATTAACTTTATCCAGTATTTGGCTAATATAATTAGTATTTTGTTCTTTTAATTTAGGTTTATTCTATTTTTTTGTTGAGCTTTAGCTTTTAGCATTTAGCTACGGTTAAGGCGCAAGCTCTAAAAAAAAAAAAAAAAAAAAA
>JAANBC010000351.1:0-34243 GCA_014621405.1 Stylonectria norvegica
ATCCGAACCCGGACTCCTCGGTGCCTTTTGCCACGAGCCAGTTTGACAAAAACGTCAAACTCCCCATATGAAAAGAACGGCAATGTAAAAACTAGAGCATACCGACAGTGCTGCGGACGAACCAAGGCCAACTGAGAGTGGAAGCGCCTGAACTGCTGCTCTGTGCGTTTGGTGTTCCCCCATATCTTGGCCTTTTGTACAGGCGACTTTTCTTGATTATCAAAATCCTGAGAAGTAATAAGAAGATCTATTCAACAGGTCAGACGCGAGGTAGTGAAATAGGATAGAGAATTACTTACTCTCACCCCATCCCGATATGTGTCAAGATACACCTTTGCCATTTTAGAAATCACTCCTTGGCTGAGCTGGGTGCTGTTTCTGCTGCGCGCGAAAGGCGTTTACTCCCTGGTATTCAGAAGGGCGAGCTGGCCGGCGTGGTCTCTCTCGCGACGCTGCATTCGCCACTAGAGCCGCCTGGACTGTGGTATTTCTGCGATTAGGGGCGCTGGGTCGAGATTTTTGCACGCGGCTCTTCATGTCGGCGGTGCTGGTCTCAGTGGCAGTTCGTTTCTTTGTCCCGAATCTTTTATCTGTGCCTTGATGGAAGGCAGACCGTAGAACTGCACCTCGCAAGAGTTGATCCACGCTGTCCGCGCCGAATATGTTGTGTATGATGCTCCTGATCTTACTCGGAATATTGTCGAGGTTCTCTCGAATAGATGCCTCAAGGGCACGACCACATCGCCATCGCAAGAAATCGAAGGGATCCATTGCCAGTTCCCCCAGGAGGTGTAACTGTTGCATGTCCGAAATCTTGCAAGCAAGCAAATACATTGTCTCTTGCTGACAGAGCCCTTCCGATGGTAGGTACCGCTTTGCCACAAACTGGTTGGGATGATATGTGCTCTGGCCACCGAAAACGTCTCGGATCTTTCTGTGTTTGCTCACGTTATCTGAGTGAAGCTTGTATGTTTTCCTTTTCTCCGCATTATTAGGGTCGCGAGCAAGCTCAGCGTGCGCATTGCTCTTGAGCAGTTCCTCGAGAGGCTCTCTCTCGAGATAGCTCTCCAAGGTTACCCAGGTATGCTTGTTATAATCACTTGACGCATCAACCCTGTGGACCGGAGTGCCCCTCACTGACTCTGGAGCCAGGAAGAACTGGCCGTCGTGGGTGACTCTGAAGACGCTTTCGCGAGGTCGCCGCATCATAGTGAAGACCTCACCCGGGGTTTCCGTATCCGATGTAGAGGGATTCTGTGTTCTAATATTAGTAGAGGCTCTAGCAATGACTACAAAGTAGGCCAACTTACCATGGCGGAAGAGCCCGAGCTAGATGAGCCTGAGTTGGATGTTGGGTGCTTTGAGCTCATGGTCGGAAAGGTTGCCCTATCGTGAACAGCCGAGCCTGGAGACTGAGATTCGCTAATAGGCGACGCGTTTGACAAAGAGTTTAACTCGAAGTGTGATCTGTGGTTGAAGTTGCAACTCCAAACGAGAGAGTAAGAGAGGAGGAAGTGTCAACCGCGACGGAAGAGGCGCGTCTTGTCCGTAGGCGTTCCACTAGCTGGTAGCAATAAGAAGTCGGCAAAGACAGATGAAAGCAGAGAGAAGAAGATGGAAATGCAGTGCAAGACTAAATTGCGTGCAGATGATGGTGTTGTGGGTGATCTTCTTTGGGCGTGTAATTGGAGATGATGAACCTGCAAGATCTTGAAAGGAGTCAGACTCTGAAAAGACGAGAGCAAGCACGAGAGGGAGATGAAGGAGGGAGGTAAACAAACATTGGATGCCAGCTGCGCACGTATTTGACTACGTGATAATAACAGTGATTCACAGCAGTTCAAACAGCTGTGCGTAGGTAATCTTTGATTGCCAGATTGGCGGTCTAAGGAAGCTGGCAATAGCTGGCGCCGTGTATTATGAACGCGAAGCCTGTTCCAAGTCCTTGCTTAATTAAGCATCGAGTTCTTAAGACAGGACTGCGGCTTGGGTTTATTGTCAACGGGATGCACAGCTGCTGATGTGTACGTCTTCTATTGACAACAGTGCAACGACCTTCAACAGACTTTGAAGTACTGTAATAATATTTCTTCTATTCAAAGAGAAAAATGTGGTGCGTTGACGTTTACTAGGCTTGCTGCACTGTCGTTGTATCTCTTCTTGCGAATGAAGAGCCTTATGGGACGACCTTTATCAGACTTGCAAGTCCTGCTGGTTTCTCTTTCTTTTAACAGACCAGACCGGGATGCGGTGCCTGTTTATTACAGGCTTTGAGTTGCTATTATTGTGCTTCTATAAAATAGAGACACGCGATGCAACGACCTGCAGCGGACTTGGTGCACCGTTACTGCAATTGTCCTTCTTCTGACAGAAGAGCCTTATGTGACAACCTTTAGCAGACTTGAATATTTGGCTGGTATATGCCTTCTATTAATATAGAAGAAGGTGGTGCATTGACTACCAAGTCACTTAATATGTTTATACTGTGGTGATACTTTCTTAATTATTATTAAGAAGCGCAACCTGCAGACTTCGCTATCCGTGACTTATAAGTGACACTGTTTTAGTGCAAGTGCAAGTGCAAGTGCATATGTGTGTGTAAGAGAGGAAAAGTAAAATTGCTAAAATAGGATTGTGAGCAGTATATATAGTGAGGGGAACCCCGCGCTAGCTAAATTAAGTATAAACATATTTAATTATAAATTATATAATTAGAAAATATTTAATTATAAAATATTTATTATGAAATATTTAATTATAAAATGTTTAATAATAAATCACTTATTTATAATACTTTAAGCTTAATTACTTGGAAAGCTACTAACTATATTAGCAGTGAACTCACAAGGTCCACTGACAGGTGAGATGATGCCACATTGCAACTCTTTGTTGAAATGAGCGCTTGATAAGATGTTTCCCGCAGGCTGTGAAAACCGAAAGCGATACCAACTTTCTGCATCGAGAAGAATGTGCCCAGAAAATCATAGAAGATATCGCGTCGTAGTTCGAGGAAGTTAAATAGGGTGTGTTTCTTATGTCGCCCGGTAAGCTAGCATCATGGCCGATGAGCGTCAATACTTAAACGTGTATGCATCTCTCATGGCTGATGATATGAAAGGAGGACAACGCTACTGCATCAAGGCTTCATCAGCTGGGAGCATGGATATACGCGACACTGGATAATGGGAAACATGCGTTGGCTAGGTGGCTTGCGAAGCATGCTTGGCGATGAGAACGATGAGAGCGTGGTGAGGTTTCTACTTCAGGCTCCTAGACAATCTGCATATGATAGGCATCGGGATCCTGAAATGTGAGACGATGTTCGCTCATTGTTCAAAGTGATATATTGAACAGTTCACATGTATCTTCGAGTACTATAACTTCTTTTCTGGTAAGTTCGTAGACATCGTTGCTGGCTCTGTATGTCGTATTTGGTTATCGTCCTGAGATGAAGAAGCTTGTTCATGCCTTGTAGGACTATATGCTGGAGGTGAGCTTTCTTGCCACGGCTCCATTGGTAGTTGTTGGTCTCTGATACCGTTGGGAGTGCCTTGGACGTAGATGATCCGGGGAGCAGTGGGTGCTCTAGAACCACCGTTTTTGCCTTCCAGATAAGCCATGACGAGGACTATCAAATGTAAGACTCTGAAGAAGGTCAGGATGCCGTCAGCGAGAGGCACAGCTGTAGTTGTAATTAGAGAGTAGGCCCGACTCACGCTGTCAAGAATCCGAACCCAAGAACGATGCGAAGGTAATCGATGCCCTCTTCGTCCTGGAAGAAGGCAAAATACCACCCCGAGTCGCTTAGGTGACTGACGGTATGGGCAATGACGCCAGACATGGCAGTCAAGCCGAGAAAGAGAATTGTATCGACTATGAAGCAAGCGTTGGCGTGTATGCCGGATCGACTTCCACACGAAAGGGCGAGAACATCCACGCTATCCCAGAGGATAGTGAGAATGACCTATGCCTACAGTAAGTAAAGACTTTACTAAGATGCGAACACGGAATGTGCTCGTATTGCTCAACTCACCGGAGGGCCCATCATTACCAGCGCGCCTATTGTTGAAACGGTGTAGTATAAAGCGGAAAACCCGATAATCACCGCGCAAAAGATCATAGACAGCATTCGAATACTCAGCCGGGACCACCATCTCCCTGAATGAGACGGCCGACCGGCGACATCACGCTGTCCAGGAGGGAAATAGTATTGCTGGAGATGCGGTTCGATCTGTGGCGATCGCATTGTCTGAGGAAACGTCATTGCGGCGATACAAATGTAGATAGAGATAATATAGACAGCTGAAAAGCCCAGTGACCAGTAAACCGTATGTATATACTCGTGTGTTGTGGCCAAGGCGAGGCAGATTATGACAAGCTTGGCAAGCTTGGCAAAGGGGGGCTGCGATGCGCCTTGCGGCATTGGCGCATTGCCCAGACAAATCTACAAGGTATACAACCGGAATTGGCCCAAGAACGATGCCCAGTTGAGGCACGTGTCTTATAAGATCTTCCAGCTGCAGAGCTTTTGTTTCCGCTTCTCGTTACAGAGTGTCAATCGCGGAACTGTGTCGCTCGGTGCTAAGTCTTGGCAGGGAAGAAGCGCCTGCAATGGACCAGTAGATCAGAGAAATTACTTGCTGAGGAACTCGAGATGAAATAGAAGCAGCCCGGGAAGCAAATACGCCTAATGAATGCGCCGTCGTAGACGGAGGAAGACGCGTGGTAATGTGAACGTTTGCAACGATCAGGAAACGTCTACGTCTAAGTAGATACAATTACTGTTTCACTCTTTGTATATTCAATGAGTTAGTTTACCAATAGTACCATTGTGGATATTTGCGAGGCCAGGATTAAGAGAAATGACACTGAAACCTTTCCTGTTGTGACATTTGTCATTTCGCTGGCTTTGTTGAATGGACTCGGTCACTTTGCAGTTCAAAATATATAAATCTCTTGAATACTGTTTTGGTAATGTGCCTTTCTTAACGAGACTTTTGTACATTTCGATACCAAGCTTGAAATTATTCCATCGCTTAAGAAGATCCCCTCTTCCCATGACTCCTAACGCCCTTATATCAGACACCTAGACCAAGTGATGCTCATGCAACAGCTGTCCAACCTGCGACTGCTCCAACTTGTTGACAAAGAAATTCCTAATACGCTCAGGCAGCCATGTTGCCAGCTCTTTGCCGTCCCTCAGCTGAGCAGTGGCATCTAGCAGCGTCCGCACGTCGTACGTCGAAGCAAACACCTCTGGCACGCCCCGGTCAACGCCGGTGAGCTGGTAGACAGACTCCATGCCGGTTCGCACCGAGTACTCGGTTGTGAAGATGGTGTCACGCGTCGTCTCGGCGAACTGCCCGATGAAGGCAAAGTTCTTGGCGCCGGCGGGGACGATGTTCGGACGATCGCCTGCCTGTCGGGGCATGAAGAACGACGTGACGTATGGCATCATGACGGGCACGCACTTTGCTCCCTCTGCGGCGAGTGTGGGAATATCGCTTTCTGGGACGCCCATGTGGTAGAGCCATTCCTGCGTGATCTCCTCACCCGTGCAGTCCTGCATAGCCTTCTTGACGTAGTCGCCTGGCTTATCGACGAGGAGGCCATAGACCCACACGACGATCTGGTCTTTGGGCTGGTTCTTGAAGTGCGGCTGCCGATTGACGGTCCAGCTCATCAGCCAGCTAGAGTCGCGAACCGTAACGATGCCGCCTGTGACCACCTTTCCGCTGAAGGGGTCCCGCTTGCAGATGCTCTGGATGTACTCCGGGATGCGCTTGTCCAGGGTCGTAACCGTCGCAGACTGCCATTTCGTTGAGGCAATATGGCCGCCGAAAACGTCGGGGTGCCCAAACTCGACATCTTTGGCAGCGATGCGACGCCAGAGATCCCAAGCTGGTGCTGGCCCAACCTGGAGCTTTGCGGGCGTATGTTGATCGCCAGAGTGTGAGTTCTCCGTCAATGAACCAATGGTAAGGAACAGAAGGTCGTTGGGGCCGAGATATTTTCCGCCTTTCTCGCCGCCCTTGACCCAGTCGATGCGAGTCGCCTGCTTCGTATCCTTGGTGATGTCGAAATCGACGTCCTCGACTTTAGTGTCGAACTGAAACACGACTCCCTTCTCCTCGAGCCACTTGTGAAGTGGGAGGACCAAGGACTCGTACTGGTTGTACTTGGTGAACTTGAGTGTCGAGAAGTCTGGCATTCCGTGGATGTGATTGACAAAACGATGCAGATACAGCTTCATCTCCAGTGCCGAATGCCATGTCTGGAAGGCAAACATGGTCTGCCAGTACATCCAGAAGTTGCTTCTGAAGAAATCCTGTGTGAAAACCTCGTCGATCCGCTTGTTCTCGACCTCTTTTCTCGTTGCGAGAAACAGCTTGATCATCTCCTTCTGGGCGTGCTCACTAACAGTGAAGAGCTTGCCCGTTCCTGCGTCCTGGCCACGCTTCACCGTCGCCCTCTGCAAGGACGAGTTCGGGTCGCGTTTGTTGAGCCAGTAAAACTCGTCGAGGACACTGGCGTCTTTCTCCTCGAGCGAGGGGATCGACCGGAACAGGTCCCAGAGACACTCGAAGTGGGACTCCATCTCGCGGCCACCGCGAATGACGAAGCCCTTCTCGGGCTCCTCGATGCCATCGAGGGCTCCACCGGGGATCTTTTGCTGCTCGAGGATGGTGATGTTCTTGCCGGGCATCTGGGCGTCGCGGATGAGAAAGGCGGCGGCGGAGAGGCCGGCGATGCCAGAGCCGACGATCCAAGCTGTCTTGTCGTCGATGCCTTCAGGCTTGAGAGGCCGAGCAAAGGCTTCGTAGTTGCCATTACTGTAGTACATGGCTGGCTTTGTGTGTTGCGTAATGCTTAGGGTGATTGTGTTATGTGATTTGGTGATGTATCTTGGTGAAGTATTGTTGAACTTGAGGTTCCAAACCAAAAGGGCCATCATCCCTTAGCCAGTAATGGCTTCTTTATACCACTCCATCCTCCGTCCCATGACCGATTGACGGAAGCTCTCCGAAGCTCTGCTTGTGACTGTGAGCCCATTTCTCGTCATTGGCAACATGCTACGACTCTCCACTAGCCTCAACCCGCAAAACGCCAGGCGCCGCGGCCGAGGAGCTGGGAGATGGTTCCTAGCGCTTCCATCACATGCCTCCGGCCGAATGCTACAGAAGACCAAAGCTACACTTGTTTCAAAATATTTTCCAACCACTAAATCACCTCTATAACCACCCTAAGAAGTTATATATATTTCTAGATTAATATATATATATATATATTCCTCTATCTATTTATAGACTATTTAATTACTAACTTAAGAATTATATTACTTCTTATAGCTTATAAGACTACTTATTAAAACTAATCTAATTATATAAAATATAGGCATTTTAAGAATATTATATAAAGCTAAAAAGAACCACTTTATATTATTTATAACTTATTATATTATATATATAATATTATATANAANTAAGGATTTAAATATATTATTTANTCTNTTAAGAGTTTATAGGATTTTCTATANTTATATAAGNNNATAATTAATANATAAAAGAGAGANTTANNTATTAAATTAAGTATTAAAACTAATAAGTATTTTATATATTATTATATAATAAAATATAATAGCTTTTTTTTTATTCTTATAGAGAGAAGTATTTATTATTATTATGCCTTTTTAAACTAGATATTTAAAGTATTATAAGCTTAATAGCACTACCTATAAGATAATAAAAAGAGTAACTTAAAAGATAGACTTTATAGCTAAATTCTACTTAACTTATAGTAAAGTATTTGCCCTAAGCTATACTATAAAAATAAATTAAAATAATTTAATTAACTTAATAAATAATTCTATACTTATATAACCCTAAAGTAATATACTATATCTTACTATAAAATAGGGCTTTATATTAAAGCTTATAATAGAAACTATAACTTAGTTAATACTTTAAAATTACTAGTAAGCTTAAATAACTATAAGCCAGAACTATATAGCTAGTATTAATATAATAAAAAAGGATATAACTATAATTATAGTTAATTTTTAAGTTATTTTTTAAGTTATATAGGGCTATAAAATATCTTTTAAATATAATACCTATATTCTTATAACTATATATATAGTATTATTTTTAATCTAATATTAGACTACTAGTTATGAGAATATCCCTCTTTAATATAAATTTAATACTTATAAGGAGATAATATAAGGGATTATTAAGACCTCTAACTCTAAGTATAACTATTAGTTATAAAGAGTTATTTTAAGTATATAGAGCTAAAAGTCTAATAATACTAGAGGTATAGGTTTATAGAATTATTATTAGCTAGTATATTAGACTATATATTTATATAACTTCTTTTTATAGATATAAAAGGACTTTATTAAAAAGAGTAATTTAGTAGTTATTAACTTCTAGTGCTTTATTAAAATACTACCTTTTATTAATAAAAGTGATATTTTAATATAAGTATAACTTATAAAATAACTATATATTATATTATAAGCTAGTATAGAAGTAAACTCTAGTCTTATTAAGTAGAGAGCTTATAAGATTAAATTTAAGGCTATATTTATATAAATACTACTTTTAAAATTAGATATTAAAATAAAGATTAAGTAGGAGCTAGGGGTTAAGTAAAAGCTAGAGGTTAAGTAGAAGCTAAGAGTTAAATAGAAGCTAGTAGTTAAGTAAGAGAAGTTAATTATACTAAGATATAATAGTTTTAACTCTAAAAAGAAAGATATATCTTATATAATTAATCTTATAAAGGCTATAAGTATAGATAAAAGTCTATAAGTAAGTAGTAATAATCTCTCTTTACTTAATATCTTTATTACTTTAGCTTAAGAAAATAAGGCTATTAAACTTAATATAGTTATAGAGGAGGCACTTAATATATTAGAGCTAAGTATATAAGTTACTTATAAGATTTATAAAGAAAAGAAATAATAGTAGTTTTTATAGTATCTTATATACTTAAATTAAATTAGTTATTTCTATAGTATTTTCTTTATTATTATTCTTATATTTTTATATAATACTAAGGCCTATATCTTTTTAATTATATTTATTATTATTATTCTACTCTTCTTAATTCTCTATAGGGGGATTATTAAGATTTACTATATATAGGTTCTTAGAGTTAACTTAATACTTATATAGCTTTTCTTATATATATATAAGTCTATTTATAAGTAACTTAAGTAATCTAAGTATTAGCTCCTATTTTAATATAATATAAGCTGCTAATATATTTTATAGTTTAAAATATAATATAAGCTCTAGCTATAAAGAATTATTTTAATTTATAATCTCCTCTTAACTTAGTATTTAATTATAAAATACTTATATAGTTATTAGTAGGTATGCTTTAATATTATAAGAGTTATTAGTAAAGAGCTTATATAATATATATAGGTGTTTTTTTAGGATTATTTCTATTATATTAGGGATTAGAAGCGCCTCCTTTTCCCTATATTATTTTTCGCGTTTTCTATAGACCTGTATAGGTTAAGTACTTAAAGGGACTGCTAGGTCTAGTCAGACTAGAAAGACTATTACTCTCTAGTCTTAAAGATAGAGGATTATTTAATTTACTAGTAGCCTTTTTATTATATTAATTTTTCTCTGCCTTTTTATTTATTTAATTAACCTCTAATCTTCTTAAACTATTAGATCTAATATAATCCAAGCCTTCCTAAAAGATAATCTTTTTAGATAAATTCTATTATATTATACCTGGGGTTAGTATATGGTTTATTCCCTCTATAAAATAGTGATTATAATAGGGAAATATATTTTTCTCTGTCTAGGCAAATAGACTACTGACTATAAGAACTATCCGGATAAAAATAAAATAATACTACTATACTATTAATAAGACCTAATAATACTATATAATAAGAGAGAGAATAAGTATTAATAATAGGATAAAGGTAAAAATAGAAAAGAAATATAAAAACCTATAAAAGTGGGAATTATAAAGTATTAGACTGCTAAAAATACTTTTTGCCTAGCCTCTTTATTTAAAGATATAGTATTATAAATATATAAGTCTTTATANTAAAATTATATATATTAATAAGAAATAAAATTATAAGAAGATAATANGATTTTAAANATAAGNATTAATAATANNATTTAAAGATTTAAATAAGAATTATAAANAGAGATATAAGTAAGTCTTAAGNATATATANTAATAAAAATANAGNATTAACTAACTATCTNNTAATNNGCTTNTAATAAAAAANTAAACTTATAAAANAGNTCTAAANNGATAAGTAANTNNTAGCTAANTATAAGCTNTATTAACTATTAGACTAAGATAAGAAGCTTATATTANTAAGAAAATANGTAAGATAATAAGNNANAAAGATATANTAAGANATATATTAAGNAGACTATTAGAGTCTNGACTAGCTTATTATAGCNCTTTANACTCTAAGGCTATATAACTNCTCTAAAGAGATATNTNACTCNTNGNAGAAATAGTATAATATTACNTACTTATTTANATATATAGTATTTATATCTAATACTTAGAGATAAGATATAAGTCTANTNAGANACTATAGNGCTTATATAAGATAGAGANAATAGTAAGAAAAACNCCTNTATAAGCTAGNAATTCNAGACNNTNNATAGCTTTNTAATATANGTAAGAAGGTTATAAANGAAGNNGTATAAAGNATAAGTAGGAGAAAGNANAAATTATAGGATTAAAATANACTTAATAATATTCTTTATNTNCTTTATTACTTGCNNTATNTAATATAGCTTATTAATCTTTANTATATCTCTTAATATTAATACNTTAAATANTTCNTTATTTAAAAAAGATAAAGCCTTTATTANAANACCTATAATANAGGCTATANATACTAAGTTATTATTTANAACTANNNATAATAAGCTATTATTTANGACTATANATAATAAGCTATTATCTAAGAGTAAAGAGAATATNNNTTATAAANATACTCTTAANATNCTAGCTTAGCTTTAGTCTTANAATAATATTATTCTTTANNNTTANTTTATAAGTATTAATATTATATTCTTTNTAAAGAANTATAATAAGTATATAAGATATTANAACTATATANATAATATTANNANATNCNACTTTATNTATTATATTATAGATAGTATTAAAAAGAATATAAANTATNNNATTATATATAAGAATTAGTAANAGGCCTANGTAATATTAATAGAAAACTACTAAATATATAATATANACTAACTTAAAANNTCTTTANAANTNACTTAATATATATAATTAGACCTCTCTTANAGCTAATAACTATAAAGAAATACTNTACTAGCTCTAAAAGTATAAGTATCTNTACTATANAATAGAGNAATTAAATTAGAAAANCTTAATAATNTTTANTAAGAATATCTATAATATGATATTGCACTTAGTTATAGTTAGAATATATAATTAATATAGATATAATCTGCTTATATTAAGAGAACTTAAATATAATAAGATTATAACTATAATTAAAGGCTATATTTAGATGCATATCTATATAGAATATAGGCTTATTAACTTTATATTATTAACTTATATCCTACCTATCTTAGTATTAAAGGATAATTTAGTTTAAAATACTTAGTAAATAAAGCTAGCTAGTTTTACTATATTTAGAGTAAAATAAGAGATATAAGAGAAATTAATAGTAAAGATAAAGCAGATATTTAGTAATTAGTTTATTACTATAATAAAAGAGCTGTAGAAGTTATAAGAGGAGATTATATAGAAGAATATTATATAGCTAGTAAGGAAATTTATTCTTATTAAGAAAACTTAGAAATCTTAAGTTAATAATATATCTCTAAAGTTAGATAAAGATATAGAGTATTTAATCTATTATAATATTAATACTATAAATAGTTCTAGTAGTAATTCTTATAACTCTTAGAGAAATAGAGGCAGAGAGTATAAGTAAGGAATCTACTGCTATTACTATACTAAAAAAGGTCACTTCTTAAATAACTATAAATAATATAACTTTAATGCGAAATTAGGCTTAGTTAAGTATAGCTCTTAGATAGAATTTCTAATTATTAGATATTCTAATTAAAAGGAACTAAGGTTTATAATACCTCTAATATTAATATCTTACTTATTATTAAACTCTTAATTTTATAGCTAAAGATTAATATTTTAATATATTATTAAATAATTAGAGATAAAGTAGTATAAGATCTTAGAATACCTGCTTATAGTAAGAAAGAAAATAGAATATAATTAAAAGGAAAATAACTAAGAGAGAGAGTAGTTAGGTTAGTAATATAAAAATGCCTATTTAATACCCTATTTCTAGCCTAAGATATAAGATAAGCTAATAGAAAAGATAAACTATAGGATCTTATATATTATCTTAGAAGACTTTATATCTTATTAGAATATAATAAGCAGATATATTACTAATAATATTACTATCTTAAAGAAGAGGCGTAGGAATAATAGTATAATAAAACTTATTAAGATGGATAATAAGGAACTTAAAACCTAAGAATAGACTCTATTATTAGATATTACTTAGCTCTTAATATTAAAGAAGAAAGGGCTTAGAAAGGAGAAGAATTATATAACTCTAACTATACTATTAACTCTTAAAGAGTAATTAGCCTATATAAGGCACAGACTTATTAATACTATTATTAATAAAAAGGTTATAGTCTTAGCTAAAGACCTTTATATAATTAATAAGAAAATAGGTTCTATTATTATATAATATATAAGGGATATTATTAATAAGATTAATACTTCTATATAATAGAATAATAAGAAACCCTTAAATAAGATAGTAAAGAAAGTTAGTATAGTATAAGTCTAAAATGGCTTATTTATAAATCTTATTAAAGATAATTATAAGAGGGCAAGTAAAGCCTGTAGCTTAGAGATATTTATAATAAGAGTGGAAAAGGGAATATATCTAGACCTAATAGTTGGACCTGTTTATCTTATTTAAATAGAAGGATAAAAGCCTATATTAGCCTAAGACCTCCTGAAACTATTAATAAGGCTAAGCAGCTTAGAGGAAAGTTTAATTAAAGTAATAATTAATATTAGATTAGAAATTAATATTATTATATACTCTCTAGTAGAGAAGTATAACTTTAATATTATATTAGTATATATTAGGACTATATTTTATTTATAAGATTATATCTCTTTAGTTAGGATTATAAATATAGGACTATATATTAGAAATATTTAGATTAAGTAATACCTCTATATTATAAAAGGGATAGTCAGCTAATCTTTTATTTTAGAAATGCCTTTTATAAAAGCTATAAGAGTATTATTTAAATATAACTTAATAGGAGAGATACTTTTAAGTTATATTTTTAAAAGTAGTAGAATAAGAAGCCTAATAATAGGAGGTATTAAGTGAAAAGGGGATATAGGTATTATATCTAACTATTTGGCTATAACTATACCTATTATATTAGAGCACCGCAAAGACTTAAATATAAATCTATTAAATGCAGGGTTATTAGGGAATCCTAGTATATATATTATAGAGTTGCTTAAAAATAACTTAATAAAAAGAGGGGAAGAGATAGAATTATTATTCTAACTCTCTAATATTAAAAAAGATAAGAAAGGGTTCTATATATTAATAGAGACTAAGTACTTTAATATTTTAGTAGAAATTATATCTAAATATGCTAAGGAAATCAAGTAGTATAATATAACTATAATTTAATTAAGAATTAAAAAGCTATAGAAGATAAAGTAATATAAAAGAAGGAAGAAATAAGGGAATATCTATATATAGGAAGCATTCTAAAAGTGGCTAGAAATTAATATAATATATAAGAAAAAGAGTATTAAAATCCACCTAAGAGATAATATACCTTTAGATAGAATAATACTAGAAGAAGATATTATATAGAAGTAGAAGAGGTAGCCAGAGATTTTATTATTAATAGACTATTTAATCTTATATAGCACTATTATTATCTTAAAATTCTTATTAATAGAGAAAGGTTTAAGACTTTATAAAAGTTACTTAAAAGAGATAAAGAACTAAGTAAAGGATAACCTAATATTTATAGAGTAAGAGCTATTTCTTTAAATTATATTTAATAAAGAAGTAGTATTATTTTAGGACTTTATAGAAGTTAGTATAATTAATAAAGCTATTACCTTACTATAAGTTATTAAGGTTATGCTATATTTAATCTGGTAAGCTTAAGGGATTTAAGTCCCCTAAGCCTTAAAAGAATAATTAATAGAGCTGCTTTAAGAAAAAATAAATAAAGGAATCCTAAAAGAATCCTATACTAGCTATAGGAATCTATTTATCCTAGTAGTTAAGAAAGATAGTAGCCTAAGACTTATTAATATAGCTATTAGGCTTAATAAGGTTATAATTAGAGATACTAGCATACCCCTAAGAGTGGATAAATTCTTAGAAGACTTTAGGATATATAAGATTCTATTATTATTAGACCTTTTCTCTAATTATAATTAAATACCTTTTACTAAAGAGAGCAGGGATTTAATAATATTTATAATACTAATTAGACTTTTAAGAATATGCATATTACCTTAAGGAGCTATAAACTTAATAGCCTAGTTTATAAGAGTAATAAATAGGGTCCTCTATAACCTAGCCCTAGAGGTATATTAAGTATTCCTAAATAATATTACTATTTAAGGGCTAGAAGAGACTTATAATAAGGAGGAAGCCTTACTAGGTATTTGCTGCTATATACTCGAATATCTTATTAACCTTAATAAGATCTTAGTAAATATTAAGCTTTTAGGCTATATAATAGCAGCTAAGAAGTCTTAGTATTATAAAGTATTTACTATTATTATTAGTTATCTATATAATATAAATAGTAAAAAGCTAGATATTATAAAGATTATTAAGCTGCTTAAATAGAAAGATTACACTTACTTAAGAGAGGTAAGAGCCTTCTTAGGCCTAGCTAGCTACTATTAATACTAAGTGGAATATTATATCTAGCTAAATAAACCTATAACCTGGTTATTAAGAAAGGGAGTGACCTTTATTTAGGGTATTAAATAGAAAGAATCCTTAGAGGTAGTGAGAGTATACCTAGTTATATAGCCTGTCTTAGTTTTAATTAGCTACTTAGAAGGATATAGGGTTATTATACTTATATATAATGCTAGCTTAATAGGCTAGAGAGCCTGTTTAATATAAGTTATAAATAGAAAAAGACACCCTATATAATATAAATTAGGGGTCTAAACTAATGCTAAAAGGAACTATAATACTATAAAGAGGGAGTGCTAAGCAGTTTTTCTAGTATTTTAAAGGCTATAAAGCTATATATATAGAGTTACTTTTATTCTTAAGATAGATGCCTAAGTCCTTATTTACTAGCTTAATAGCAATGCTAATAATATCCTAGGCGCGCTGATAATTTAATAGATTAGTTATATCTAGCTATTTAACTTTATAATTAAATATATCCCTAATAAACTTAATAAAGTTATAAATAATTTATTATAAAAAGAATATAAAGAACTATCTAATTATATAAATTAGGAGTTTAAAAAAAGATATTAAGGACTTTATTAATAAGTAACTTAATATTATCTCTATAGAGTTCTTATTTCTGCTTAAAAGTTACTTAGAGAATTATTAGGCTATAGTATAATAGTTAAAGATAATAATTAAGCCACTAGCTATAATAATAAGGCAGTATTAGATCTTTAAATTACAGGCTATAAAGTATATAATATAAGAGGATTATTTATAGAGGAAACTTATAATAAAGGGAAAGTTTTTAAAGCTAGTAGAAAATAATTTAACTACTTAAAAGAAGCTTATTAGAAAGTATTATTTAGATAATAGTTATAAAGGGAGGGATATTACTTATAAGATTCTATTTAAATAATATAATTAAGTAGGGATATAGAATAATATTATTATTATAATCTCTGCCTGCCTGAAATATTAAGTATATAACTTAAAGAGACTAAGGGAGTATATTATCCTAACTATCCTTATATTACTATAGATAAAGATATACTATAATACTTAGTACTTATTATTTAATTATAAGTAAGGCTATCTAAGTAAAGCTAGGTATAATCTTATTAGATAGGTAGAAACTGAACTATTAAAAGATATAACTAGCTGCTCTTTTATTAGGTTTATTTAGAAAATTATTAATAAATATAGAATGCCTGCTATTATTATTATAGATAGTGGACCTAAGTTTAAGATAGAGTTTAGAGTCGCCTGGGAGGGCTGCGGTGCGAAGATTATACTAATATTTTCTTATAACCTAAAAGCTAATAGTCTAATTAAAGCTAGGTATAGTATCCTTACTACTGCTATAATAAAGCTAGCCTGCTATAATAGAAGCTAGAGAAAATATCTGCATACTATCCTCCTAGCTAACTATATAGCTATATAAATATTATATAAGAAATTAGCATTCTATCTAATATATAAATAAGAGCCTCTCTTACTTATTAAGGTCAAATTCCTAACTTAGAGACTAATTAACTAGGATATTATAAAGACTCTAGAAGACCTCTTAAAGGCTTATATATAAGTCCTAAGGAGACTAAAGTCAGATATTTAAATAATAAGAGCAAAAGTCGTAGAATTTAGGACTAAGATTATAGCTTAAATAGATATATTAAATATATATACTTTGCATAAAATTATACTCTAACTAGGGGATCTAGTCCTAAAATATAATATGCCTTAGAAGTTTAACTACTTTAGGACTACTAAGATAGAAATAAAGTAGGAGGGTCCTTACTAAGTTAAGCAGATTAATTTACTATTTAATAGCTACTTAAGAAATTATTATCTTAAAATACTTAATAATATAGGGCTAGAAAGAATAATAAGTAGTAAGCACTTAAAGAAATTTATTAAAGATAAAAATAAATAGTAGGGATTAGATACAAATAACTAGCTATTATTATATTAAGAGGTCTTTTTATAAAGTGAAATTAAGGTTAGAGGTAATTATAAAGAAGATAATATATTAGACTACTTTTTATTTAATATAGATTTAAACTATAGCTTAAATAACTCTAATACTACCTATATCTCTTTAAGGGCTAAAGGTAAGTCTAAGGAAGAAAGCAGATCTAAATCAGAAAATAGAAGCTTAGATATTAATAATTCCTTAGGTAATAAAGAGAATAAAGGAGAAGGGGAGGTTAGTGCCTAATAGTGAGGCTAGGTACTTAATCCTATAGTTATTAAGTTCTTAAGGGAGGTTAGAGAAGGGGCTAAGCTAAGAGAGTTAGCTAAGATATGCACTTTAAAAGCCTAATAGATAGCTAAGAATACCTTAAATATACTATAATAATAAGTAGAAATGCAGCTTTTAGGCTTAATAAAAGATAAGAAGGAGGAGTATTAGGACCTTAGATATAGTAACTAAGAATATTAGCTCTATACTTAGTATTACTAATAAGGGGAGGAGGTTATTAGTAGATAATAGTAATATAGGATAAGATAAACACCCCCCTTTAGATCTTAGATATATTACCCTAAGAACCTTAGATACTATTATAGATATAAGTAGATAAGGAAAAATAGCTATAAATTATATTTAATATTTAATTATATAGTTAGACTACCTGCTTATAACTTATTAATACTTAGAAAGAGTTAATTCTCTAATAATAAAGCCTATTATTAATCTTATTAACCTCTAAAACTAATTTTTCCCGCGCTGCATCCTGCCCCTAACTGCTATAAGAAGGCCACTTATTTATTAGATAAGAATAGCTTATATTATTAAAATAAGGCACCTCTATTAAAGATACTAACTAAGCCTCCTAAACTACTAATATATTAGCTAAGAATAGGTTAAGAGCTCTAGCTTTAAGTTCTATAGTTAGAAACTAATACTTAGAAAGAAACTGCTATTTATAATTAGAATTATCTTACTAGATATAATTACTATAATTACTACTCTTAAAACCCTAAATTAATATATAAGTATAGAAAGAGTATAGGATATATTTATTATTATAAGTAATATGCTAGGTATAGGATTTAATATAATATTAATATATAACTGGATTTTAGTAACTATAGAAGGTAATAAAGAGAGTATAGAGATAACCCACCTAATTACTAAGTTTACTAAAGAACCACCCTAAAGAATAAGAGATATTAGCAGAAATAAAGACTTAGTTTAGTTTTAAATATATTTTCTAAGGAAAGTTAGTAAGAAAGCTATTATTACTATATATAAAGTTATGCTAGAAATCCTTTAGATCAGCCCCTTTAGAAAAGGCGAGCTTAATATATATAGGCTTCTTATAATAACTAAGAGCTAATTCACTGCATAACTAGATATTAAAGGTTTCCTGCAGATAAGTAATTTAATAAGTCTTATTTTAAGTAGAAGGCTTATAAATAGTATTGCAGGTCTGCTAAGTAGTCTAAGTTACTTAAGTAAAAAAGGTATAATTAATATTATATTTAGTAAGGTAATAGATATTAAGAAGCTAGTTTTTTAGGACTTAATCTAATATTTTAAGTATATTACTAGCTTTAGCCCTAAAAAAAAAATATAATAGTAGCGCAGAAAGAAGTTACTAAAAATAATAAATTGAAAGCTATTAGATTAATTTAAAAGAGAGAGTATATAATAAAGAGAAAGAAAAGCTAGTACTTAAAGAAAAGAGAAGAGGCAAGACTAAGGTTATAAGAGAGGTAAAAGAGAGAGGAAAGAGAAAGAAAAAAGAGAGGTGAAAGGTGCGGCCAAGAGCTGGCTTTAGAAGCCTAGCCTATACCTATAAATTATAATACTAAGTATTAGGTTATAAGGTAATATCTTAGTATAAAGAGATAAAGAGCTTTCCTGCACTAGCCAAGCTCTTATAAGCTCTCTTTATCTTTCCTCTCGCATACCCTTATTAAAAACCACTCTCTATAGCTTTATTACTGCAAATAATACTCTTATTACTCTGATTTAGAGCCTCTGGCTGCTAATACTAAATACCTTATTGCCCTTAGTTTATTAGAAGCTAAGCTTTTTCCCTTTAAACCCTGCTATATACTATTTAATCTTAACCTGTATTATTTATTTCTACCTAGCCTTTACTTATTTTATAACTCTCTATTCTCTCTCTCTCTTAATAATAACTTTAGCTACCCCTCTTATATAAGCGGCGCTTAGGATTTTTATCTTAAAGAAATAATATATAGAATTACTATTAAAAGGCTAAGTAATAAGAGAAGGTAGTAAATATATATTCTTTTATAAGTTAGAGGAGTTTCTTAATATTAGCCTTAATAACCTCTTTAATAAGTATCTAACTTAGACTTAAGAAAGACCTAATTAGGGTTTTATAATACTATAAGTAATAAGAATATAGCTTAATACTACTTATAAGGAGATATAAGCCTTAGCTAATAAAGTGCCTCTATAAAAGGCTTTTAAAGTATATAATAATAGTATCTATAGTACTAAGTTATAGAAATAATATTATATTAATACTTAAAGCTTAATTTAGTAATTAAATAGAGGGGACTAGGCTTCTAACTTTAATTTATAACTATTTATTAGAATAATTGCCTATAGACTTAAAGAATATATTACCTTTACTATAGAATCTCTAGTTATTAATATTAATACTAATATTATTCCTAAAGAAGTAACTAATAGCCTTATATCTTTAGGCTAGCTAATAATAACTTATAAGACTATAATAGGGTTTAGTAGACATATATAAAGAAAGAAGGATATATATAATAAATGCTTCTTTATTAGAATAATTAACTTCTTTAATAGCTATTAGGCGAGCTTTATCTAAGACTATATCCTAGAGGTTCTTATAGTCTTTAATACTAGAAGTGGAAACTAAGGCTGCAAGAACCGCTTTAAAAAGATTAGTATAGCTTAGCAGCGCTTCCTAGCTAAATGCGAATTATTATATATATTTAATCTATATATAATACTAATTAGCAAGTAGCTATAATAGTAGGAATATAGTTATTTAGCCCTTCTATCTTTATAGACTAATATAAGGAGTATAGTAGGCTATATATAGGCTTAGATTAAGACTATTACTAAGTTTTAAGTAATTAACTTTATTAATAAGAATAATAGTAGAGCTAGTATACTATTAAGGGATCCTGAGCTTTAGTTTAGAGATTAGGATATAATCCTAGAGTCTGCTATAGATATTACTATAGAATAGTATCTTAACTATGCCTTTAGATTTCTAATAATAGTAGCCTTAGATAAGCTAGGTATTATAAGCTATAGCTATTTTAATAGGGATAATTAAATCTTAGTAATAAAGAAGAATAAAGTTAGGGTTAAGTATTTCCTAAACTTACTAATATTAGATAAGTAATTTAGCTTTTATAGAGATATATTTTAAATATAGTTTAAGATCTTTAAGATAAAATATATCTTAGAGTTTAAGGCCTTAATAAGGCTATTAGCAGAGTTAGCTGCAAGAAGAGCTGCTTATATTATAGAGAAAGTATTTAATTACTTGCTATTTTAGAATATTACTTTGCTTATAAGAGTCTTCTTAGCCTAATAGAATTATAACTACTTTGCTATTATATCTTCTATTAAAATTAATATTATAGACTTATATTTTAGCGGCCTTAATATTATAAAACTGTCTTTATAAGAATCCTGCTACTTGTCTTTTAAGTCTTAAGATATTATTATAAGTAATATAAATTATTTAATCTGGACTCTTTAAATTAGGTGATATGCAGATAAAGCTCTCTAATTATTAGATTAGAGACCCCCTTTTATTATAATTAGCGAGGTTATAATACTTATAATCTTAGAATACTCTTATAGCCCCTACTATACTTAGAATAGTAGGGCTTTAATGCCCTGCTATTATAAGATATCTTAAGAGCCTTTAGTTAATCTGCAGTCTTTTAGATACTGCCTAGTCTAATAGGCTAAAGAGGTCCTTTTAATATCTAGTTAATTTATAGTCCCTTCTATACTATTTATTAGCTCTAAAGAGATAACTTCTTTTTATATATGCTCTTAATATATATAATAAAATATAGCTCTCTTAACTCCTAATATTAGACTAGATATAGTTTTATTACTCTTTTTATCTTCTAATCTAAGTACTGCCTTAATTATTCTAATATTACTAAGGATTAGAGAGGAAATAAAGTATAAAAAGAATACTAAGTTTAATACTTAGTTTCAGAATAAACTAACTATTTGATTGCTATTAGTTCTCTTGCTAGACTTAGCCTTAAGGCCTTTCTTATAGAAATGACCTAAGATTAGGGGAGGTAATAATATAGATATAAAGGACTGTTTTATAGGATAATATAGCTTATATTACCTTATTAAGAGTGCTAGTAGGAAAGTAATAGTTATAGATACTATTTAGTTACTATAACTCCTAAAAGTAGAAAAATAAAGAATAATAATAATAAGAGATATTTAGGGTTAAACTGAACCTATATAGGCTACTTTTATACTAAATAGGCTTATTTTAATAGGATAATAGGATATATTATTAGCAGAAGCCTTTAGACTGTTTAGATATATAGAGATTATAGCGAAGTTATAGGAGGAATAGGCTAGAGATAGAGATAGGAAGTGTAAGTAAATAAGAAGATTAGTAGCTAGAGATTTAGAAGTTAAGCTTAAGTGATTCTAATAGGATCTAATAGTTACTTGGGTTATTAGAGGTTAGTTATTAGTTCTATCTCTCTAGGAGTTAAGAGGGTTAAACTATAAGAGGAGGATTATATTAGGGATTAGAAGCGCCCCCTTTTCCCTATATTATTTTTTATGTTTTTTATAGACCTATATAAGTTAAGTACTTAAAGGGACTGCTAGGTCTAGTTAGATTAAAAAGACTATTACTCTCTAGTCTTAAAGACAGAGGATTATTTAATTTACTAGCAGCCTCTTTATTATATTAATTTTTCTCTGCCTTTCTATCTATCTAATTAATCTCTAACCTTCTTGAACTATTAGATCTAATATGATCCAAGCCTTCCTAAAAGATAATCTCTTTAGATAAATTCCATTATATTATACCTGGGGTTAGTATATAGTTTGTTCCCTCTATAAACTATATAAGACCTAATTATATTTAACTCTAGCTAAAATTAGAGGTTAATTAGAATCTTAGAGATAATATATAGTCTTATATATTACTATTAGATAGAGTGGTAATTCTAAGTATTTATAAACTTTACCAGCTTATATTTAAGAATTAGTATATAAATATATAAAAGCGTAATATAGTTAGCTAGAAGATTATTTAAGAAGAGACCTTAATTAATTAATTTAAGAAAGTATTGCTAGTTATATTAGTAACTAATTATAAAAGTAAATTATAAAGTACTTATATATTAGAAGCTAGTATATTCTTTAAAAAGCTATAGCTATTAGTTTTTAATCTTTTTATTTTATATACTTCTTTTATAGACCTAAGTATTATAGAACTTAATATTCTTATATATACTATCCTTTCTAATACTTAGTTATTCTTATAAAAGAAAGAAATAAGTACTAGCTATAAGTATAGTTTTTTTGCCTCTATTTAAATATATAATCTTAGGTATTTTACTATAGTTTACTATAATATTTATATATTACTTAAGAATATTCTAAGATATATTATTTAATATGCTGCAATAAAACTATAGAATATATTATAAGTATATATTAATAGCAGTATATATCTTAAAGCTAAAGGCCTTTAGCTTATTATACCTATTAATTAACTAAATAAAGTTAGGACTTAAGTAAGTCTAATCTAGTTATTAATACTATATTATATTCTATTATTTAGTAATATAATTAGAGTGGAATTTGCAAAAGGACTTATAAATTATAGTATAATTTAAGATATATTATTATTAGCGAATATATAGATAAAGGAATATATAACTAAGGCTAAGAAATATATTACTTTTCTTAGTATTCTTTAAAAAAAAAGAATTATAAGTCTGTAAGTTATATGCTAGTCTTCTCTAATATTTGCTAGTATATAAGCCTAAGCTTCTTTTATATTTAAATTAGGCCTCTCTATAAGAGTAAAAAGCCCTTTATTAAAAGTTTAACTTATAAGAAGTAGTTATTTAAATTTCGCATTATAAATAGTTCTTTTATTTATTTATATAATTATAAAGAGTCTTCTATTTAAGAGTGTAATAATATACTTTAGGCCTTTAAATTATATTATAGAGTTATATAGCTAACCTAAATATTATATATTTAATAAAGCTTAAATATAATAAATATATCTTACTACTCTTTCTCTTTCTATTTTATAATAATAAAATATAATATAAAAAGATTAATTATTATTATATAAGTATATAAATATAAAAAAGAAGATTTTAAAAGATAAAAGTTAGGGATAAATAAGAAAATCTAAGGTAAGAGGGTAGTAATATACCTATAAATAAATATACTAAGTTATTTTAATATAGGGGTGGATTTATAAGTAGAAGAGAAATTAATTTAAAAAAGAACTAAGTAAAAATAGCAAGTTATAAATTTAAGTATTTACTTATATAAATATAAGTAAGTTAATATTATTTATTATTCTTAAAATGCAATTATATATATATATAAAGCCTAATATATATATTGCCTATATATATATAGTAATAATATATTCCTATTTATATTTCTCTATATATATATATAAGGTAATATGCATAACCTCTTATAAATATTAAAAATTAAAATAGAAATTAAAGCTAAGTATACTTATACTTATATAAATGCTTATAGTTTAATAGAGGCAGTGTTTTTTTTATATTAAGTAGTCTATTAGTAATAGAAATATAAGTATAATTATCTATTTGATTTTTATAAAGAAAATATACTAGCTATATACTAAGAGTTATTAGATATAGAGAAATATAATATATAATACTAGAGGTTTATAATATAGAAAAATCAAAATCTAGCATACTTATATATATGCATATTAAAATCTTATAAGAGTAGTATTTTATTATATAAAGCAGCCTATTAGTAATAATAATATAAGTATAAATATCTATTTAGTTTTTATAGAGAAAACATATTAGCTATATATTAAGAATTAGTAGGTATAGAGGCATAGTATATAATATTAAGAAGTTATTAATACTAATAAAATTAAAAGTTAATATTCTCTTTATTAAAATATAGATTAGTATTATATTAAAATATATAAATATAATACTAAAAGTNATACTANTTATAGCNTTATAGAGATATTANTTAATATAATAAGTTTAAGAACTTANAATATAATTATATANNTTAGTCTTTTTAGAAATCTTCTTACTCTTTTTCTTACTCTTCTTTTANGCCTAGAGCTTCTTAGTAATTTTANTAAGCTAGCTTTTAAGNTTAGTANTTATATTAGACTTAGACTTACTTATANAGAAAGATTTNNTATTATTCTTAGATATTTTATTTGCANATAATTCTTTATTATTANAAGAGTTATNTAAAGATAANTNCTTCTTAATCTTTNTNTTAGTCTTNTTNTTTATANAGTATAACTTGCTNTTTTTATATATATANNGNNTTATANNNATAGCTTATTTANCTAGTAAAGNTATATTAGCTTATATATTAAGATATAGGNATTTATATATANTAAAAGAGTATNTGCTNTTANTNNNNTANTAAGTATAATTAGTATAACTCTTANTTNTAAAATATNTANTTATTANNTAATTAATTAANNTANTTATATTACTTATATATTTNTTATANTAATTATTCTCTTTTANTTTATCTTTATANAANTATTTAATTATTATATTATAATTCTANNAGTAANTNAGATTAATTAANTATAAAATCTTCTTANTACTACTATTATACTTAATATATATATAAAGTTNNNATTAGTATAGCTATANTATATTAGTATTTNCTATAATANGAANATAAGATAAGAAATAAAGCTATATTATAATATACNTNCTTATTAATTATTATANNAAATNCCTCTTTTAAATAATTCTTAATAGNATTTATTAANACNTAAATACTCTNCTTANNGCNAGCTAACNCTNGNATTTTAGCTNNNTAGTTAAATATATANGTCTTAATATTAAGAAATATCTTANNNATATATTTAACTTANTCTTTANGAAAGCTAATATAATNNCCTTCTATAAATNAGAGGTTATNTATAGTCTTTGCCTTAGCCTTCTTATANGGCAGGCCTATAGTAGTANTATNCTTAGAATTATCCTTAGAATTAATANATATNNTNTGTTTTATAGTCTTTANCTTAANCTTCTTNNAGNATANGNNTATANNANTACTATTCTTAGAATTATCCTTAGAATTAATANATATANTNNATTTTATAGTCTTTNNCTTAGCCTTTTTANAGGANANGCNTATAGTANTATTATNCTTAGAATTAATAGATATATTAGTATTATTCTTAGAATTAATANATATACTGNNTTTTATAGTCTNTNCCTTAGCCTTNTTATAAAATANGCCTATAGTACTATTATNCTTANAATTAANAGATATATTAGTATTATTCTTANAATTAANAGATATACTATATTTTATAGTCTNTATCTTAGNNTTTTTATANAANAGGCCTATANTACTATTATNCTTANAATTAATAGATATATTAGTATTATNCTTAGAATTAATANNTATACTNNNTTTTATAGTCTCTNNNTTAGCCTTCTTATAAAATAGGCNTATANTACTATTATNCTTANAATTAATAAGTATATTANATTCTATATTNTAATTAGCTTTTAATTCCTTAAGTATANTATTAAGTTNNTTAANTAATAGCTTTAAAGTAATTATAGTAATTAGTATATATAGATTCCCCTANTTTATATTACTAANTATAGCTTTATTATTAGGCTANGGCTTTATAANGTTAGTTTTAAGAGTATATATNTANTACTTAANANTANNTANTANAATAATANNTTNTNCCTTTATAATAAAANTANNANTAATAAAATAGGTAAATATATANCTAAGCTAGTTATATTTATAGGCNTTAGCTNCTTTATTAGCTGCTTTCTTCTNTATATATNCTTTTAANTAAGCTATATNTTTATTATTAGCTGCTTTNTNTAAAATCTTATAAAATTAAANAGCCTTANTATATTTCTCTTNTTATTTCTTCTTAACTATAGTATTTATTANCTTTATATAAGCNTCTTTNTATACTANAGTAAGNTTCTNNTTAGNTATAATANGNAATTTATAAGATATAAAAAATAACTTATTAGTTATATTTNNTTAANAAGAAAGTTATTTAAGTNACTTTAAAAANNTAGGTTTCTTAAGTAGCTTTATANTAATANTTTTATTNTNTAATATACTTATATNTAAGTTATTAAGTTTTAGCTTTAATATTAATATAAATACTTTCTTAGCTATATANGNAGTTTTATAGCNTANACNTNCNTTTNNTACTTTANGAGCTATTATAAGCTATAGTAATANGCTTATATTAGTANCTATAAAGTAATTAATAAGNTATATTTTAATANGAATTAAAGCCTACTTATTANTANNTATATNTAATAATTATATANNTATAGGAGANNNNTTANATATANNTATATANGGATNTTTATTACTAAACTAATAATTAAACCTGCTAAATAGTAAAAATAAATTANAAATATNTANNTANTNTAGTATAAATAAAGAGAGGTTTTATANATTATANTAGTTTATAAATAAAGTANTATATAATTATAATATAAGAGCTTTATTATAAGCTTATTAATATATAATAAACTAATAGTATAAGTATATAAATAATATAGTGAAAATTAATATATAGATATAGCTCTTATATAAGTATAAAATTAGTAGGGGAAAAGGCTTTAAATAATAGGACTATATAGCTTATAAACTAGTATAAAATAGCCTTTAAAAAGGGGGTATATAAATCAATTAATATTATTATAAAGAAGAAGAAGTTTAATAGTTATAAGGGATTAATAAGGGAAATATTAGCTATAGCCTATATAGCGGCATTCCAGGCCAGAAGAGCTATTACCCGGCCCTTATAGCTGGGGGTGGCTATAATAGATTTTGCATAGGAAAAATATTTTGAAACAAGTGTAGCTTTAGTCTTCCGTACTACCCTAGTTGCTTAGCTGCATAGAGCTGAGATCGGCGACGGCGTGGGTGGGCAGAGTCAAGGTGACCCCTTCTTGCGAACCCATAACCCAATGGCGCGCTTTCAAAACGCAGTTTGTGCTCAGAGAAAAGAGAGTTGCTGTAACCCAATCAATTGGTTCACCGCATCTCTCTTCTCGCAGCCCTCGCACGGGGAGAGTGCCATGAGCTTCCACCAGCCTCCAAGCCTCCGCGTCAACGTCAGCGCATCCTGGAGCTGTCTCTGGGGTCGAAAGCTTCTTACGCGCAATGTCAACAAAAACAAAGCAACCGGCATCCACTTGAGGTACAGGTCGTACGTGCATACCTGCACGCTGCTGTGCGCTGACGCCGCTTCTTTCGCCTCCGATTTGTCCCAGTGTACGACGTACAAGGCGGCCCCTCCAAGCCTCGTAGCTTGAGTTCCTAGGTCTGGGCGTGTGGGAGACTTTCCCCCGGATCCATTGCAGTGTCGTCTTGGAACAGCTGGGCATTGGCTAGCCAGTACGAAGACATATCGTTTCCCTCGCACTTGGTGTAAGAAACTGCTTCACCGCGGCTTCATTTGAGGCAGCCTGCGGGCTGGAGAGCCGGAGATTGCACTGCCAGGGCCCCTGAGAACTCCATGAAGGGCTCCTTGGAGGTACTTGAGATGACGGCGAGCGATAATCGGTACTTGAGGTTTGGTGGAGCGGCTTTGTAGGGCATCCCTGTGTGCCACGGCTTCTGCAGTCCTAGGCCCGGTCCCGTTGCTTTGGGCTTGGAAGACGAAGAAGACTTGCTGGCTATCGGTACTAGGAGCTGTAAGTAAAGGCAGTGGTACGCAATATCCTTTGAAGTCAACATACTTACCTACCTTAACTAAGGTTAATCTAAATTGATACTAGTAGGTACGTAGTAAGTTATAAGTTATATTAACAATGCGCCAGCCTTACTTGAGAGCATTTCGGTGCAGGGAAATAACATACCAATATGGAGGAACGAATAATGCAGTACGAGTGATTCAGTGCGAATACTGTAGGTGAGGTACCTGCACCGTACGACAGTCGCATCCGCGCACACATTCCATGGGTTTCAACCTTCAACCTTCAACCGCGTCCTCGCGCGTGTTTTTCGCGTGCGCTACGACGCGCTTAACATTGTCGACAGCAGTTTTTGCCTTGATTCAAAGGCAACCCTCCGAAGGTAGTAGGCAGCCAACTCAAACTCAGTTTCTCGGGATGTCATTGAAGTCATCATCACAACGTGTTCATGCGCAAACCTCGGTGTTATTCATACATTCATTAGATCCCCACTGCATCCATCGTACGGTACCCATTCGGCTGTGCATCATCCCCCTCGTTTTCCCCCATTCTCAGTTGCACTTCCTGCCAGGGACTGGCGTCTTGTACCGCCCACCTGCAGTGGCCTAACACGCCCCCAAACCCCACTTGAGCAGCACGAAGCACGAAGCCACCAACAAGACACCCCCCAGCAAGCGAGACGTGGGACTCCTCACTTCGTTGAAGCTAGGACTTGACTCGTTGCAACTTGAGACTCAAAGCTCAACAAGACTCAACCAAGACGTGGAACTCGTCCCGCATCCCGCCTCCCGTCTCCCGCTTCCTGCGCCGGCAAGCCTTCCGGATTGTCCCATGGCAGCGTCAGCGCAGCGCAGCGCATCTACAGTACTGTCTTAGTCTGCTCGGCACTACAAGTAACTTGGTCGATTCGCATGCTGGATTGGCTGGCGATACATGCATCCTGTGGATCCACCGGGGGTGCCTACAGTACAGAGTCTCATCCACTGACAATTGCTGCGGCAGAGAACGTCAGCCCGGCTGTCGACTGTGACAACTTCAGAGCCATTGGCAGGCTCAGCCAGTGAGGTTCTCAAACGCGTTCGCAGGTTCGAGGATTGTTTAGGACTAGAACTTAGTTGAACCAACCATCAGCAGCCGACTCCTCCTCCTGCAAGGCCCATCAACCCATCGCCAGGTTACCTACCTGCTACTGTACGAGTATCTAACCAGGATACTGTACGACGCACTTCGTACATAACTTATGGTAATTACTGGGTCCGCAGGGTGGTGCTCCTGCTCATCCTGCCCACGGTCCTCAGGTTCTTTCACGCATAGTAGCCTGCCGAAACACATGCGTACATAGTATGCGCGGCTCTAACGACGAGCTCTCCCAAAGTCAATCTCGACGGCAGACGCACACGCATACGGCAGTCAAACGCGAACGCAGGTAGGTACCGACGCCGCCGGGCAGCCGTTGTGACGGGTTCAATCCGACGTTTCGCCTATCATCGCCTGGGGACCTTGTGGGAACTTCCTCCCAAGACGACGACTTCTACATGTACCCAACACCCAACCCTGATCAGTATCAAGGTTCCAGCAGGTCCCTCCACTAAAGCCAACAAGACCATCGCGGCTGGCATTCGCCTCATCCATTGACCGCCAGACCGCCCAGTGACAGTCCCTGCTACAGACCCTGTTACGGGCGCCGCTACGGCATACATAGTATTCACCCACGTCTCGCACACCCAAGACACGCTAGCTCGCTGCAACTGTCGGGGTCGGGTCCACGGTGCTTGTCCCGGAGCTCAGCGCAACCTGGTATGTCGAACCCTCTCACAAGCTCTCAGCAGGGACTGTACCTAAAGACGTACGAAGTCCAGGTACCCGTCGGTGGGTGGGAGACAGACAGACTGGGAGCCCCCGGGCCAGCACGCACCTCGCGCACGAGAGAATCCACCTCACCAACAAGGTACGAAGTACGCCCATACCTGGCGAAGTACCTGGGCACAGTGAGAGCTGTGGGCTGTAGACCCGACTCCCAGGGTTCGCGCCACCCGCTGTTGGCCCACAGAGACCCGTTGACGGCCTGTAGTGGCCTGCCATAGGCCCACCAGGCCCTCCAGGCCCTAGATACAGTGTTGGGTGGGTGTAGCAGAGCGTACCAGAGCGAGCCACAACTGGTGCTTTGACTGGGTCCTGTGCTGCCGTACACCATACATAGTACCTTCTCCTCCCGCCCTCCACACCCGCTGCGCTCCATCGCCTTCTTCACCTTATTCATTCCAGTCCTTCTTTTGCGCCCATCTCAATCGTGCCGTTCCGCGGCGTGGTGAGCTGTCCACGTTTGCCAGCCGCCTGTCCCTTTTGGACGCCTTCGGACGCCTTCGGACGAACCCCAGCGCGAGTGTATTGTTGACAGGGAGCTTTTGCGACTCCGACTGCGACTCTATCCAGAGTAGTAGGCGACCGCGACGGCAACGGCGACAGCGACAAGGGCGATAGCGACCGCGACAGGACTTTCTTGGCTATACGAATCTCTACCTCGCCTGTGCCCGATCCGACTTCTCACACGAGCATCCTTCAAGCGACCCATTATTTCCTACGTCTACTCTCACATCAACAACCATAGAATAAGCTACGTGAGCTCTGACGATCGATCGAAAACGACCGCATAACCTCACGAGACTGTTCGAGTTCGCCCTCGTCGATAGTGACTGAGCATCAACAACGCCGCCTCCGTATTCAGCCCTTTCAGTAACCTACGACACATTTGCTATCACAAACCCGCGATCCGCAGAAGCGAGCGGAGTTTGCCGTCTGCGAAACATCTCAGTCGCATCCCGAAACAATCTGGCTACTACTCTCTGGCTCGGCCCGCGCTCGATTGCTCATTCCCTTGGCTACTTATACCTACGCGCTCCTAATTGTCCGCGCGACCAAAGCGCAATTGCACATCACTAGCTCCACCATGCCTCCCTTACAACCCTTCGTGGCCGCTTGGTCGCAAAGTGTTTGTCATGAAGACATTCCCCGAACCCCCGAACCTCTGTCTGAGGTTGACTCCCAACCCCCGGCGGCTCCACGACCACGGTTTCGAATCAAGAGGAGGAACGCGTCCACCCTAAATGCCCCTACTCAACAATTTCTTGCTTCGGTGGCGGCGGCCGACATTCCCATCCCGAGCATTGAGGAACCCCGCGTACACGACGAGGAGATGGCGGACTTCTCCTATCCCTCCATTCCTCAGCTCGGCGATATGGATGACATGGGCTACACGAGTCACGTTCCAGACAGAATTTTCTCTCCTCCCAAAACTCCTGCGCCTGGCATAGTGCCTTCTCTCTCACCAAAACAATATCCCAACTGGTCGATAAACTCGACCGCTAGCAGCCTGGAGTCCAGTCCCGAGTATGAGTCGAGTCGGCCTTCCACGGCTCACTCAACTCAGACCAGTACCTCTTTGTTCAGCCACTTCTCTTTCAACTCGGAGGACCTGAACGAATGCGTCAGCCCTGACGCTGAGCAAGTCGATCATTTCGGTGATTTCCTCACTGTAGAGGACGCAGACAAGACCATTAAGGCGATACCACGAGAACCGCGAGAAACATCTAAGGGAAAACTACGAAAAGCACAATGGACAAAGCCGTTGAGCGAACATTTGTGGTCCACTTACATGATCTATTTACAAGATCCCAAGGTTACACCCTTCCGCCTGGGCAAGAGTGGAATTCCGCCATCTGGAGTATGCATCCGTGTCGCTAGAGAGGCGAAGAGGAGCTGGAAGGGAGCAAAGTCCCAGTCGTATGAAGTCAGAGGTGGTGGTCTTACGCCCACGACCCAGTCGTTAGGGACCTTCATTCAGTGGCCGCATACTTGCGCATCCACTCGAGCCCACCTACGAGAGCTATGCAAAGCCAGCGCTGGAACGACCGCTCGAAACCAACAATACCTTGCACACAGCCCCACGCCTTATGGCAGGACTGCCACTCGGTTCTGGAACCGTCGTTCGGGGTATTCTCCGTCGGTTTTCTCGGGCCAGGATATGGCCATGTCTTTGGTTGTGAGCACGTCGGAATCGATGCAGCTGCAGGGGCCTCTAGCTCAGCTCACACGCTCACAACGTGAGCCCTCGCTCGAGGAGCTACCACCACCAGTCGCAGGGAACCCTCGCTCCTCTGTTGGGTTTGAACCTCTGGAGTCGGAACCCAATCGCCTTGCTTCTCCTTTCACGGCCCACAGCTATGGCGGTCAGAGATCATCGAGCTCGCTGCCCTCTAGCTTTAACCCTGCGGCAGAACTCCAGAGCCGGACCCATCCTGTCGGACCCCGCCGTGTTCTTCGGTCACCAGTCCGACTCACGCACAGTCGTTCTGCACATAAACGCCGATCGGAGAGAGCAATGCTAGAGCCCCGCAAGATTCAGCGACCCAGCCTCGGATCTGACCTTTGGATCGACCCCTCTGTGGACGGCGAAGTGCCGCCTACTGTTCCAAGCGTTCCGGAAATGAGGTCGTCGTCGTTGACGGATAAAGCGGATAACTGGTCTGGGCCACGCACAAACCTCCAGGAACTATTCGAGGCCTCGCAACCGTCATCTATCTCATCAACCCTGGCTGCTCCTGTGGCCGCGCCTCCTCGGCTGGGTTCGCCATTCGCCGCTACGAGCGCCAGTTTCTCATTTCCTAACCGACTCTCCAACGCTACTGGGATCCAGATTGGGACTTTCCGCCGGCCTTTTGCTACGGTACAGCAATCATCTGATTCCAATGCAATGACCCCGAGGTCGTCACTTGCAACCCGAATAGCTTACATCGACGAGCGACTTAGGGACTTGCATCGTCGAGACCGACCCCGACGACGATCAGAATCTCCCCTATGAACCTATCATTTCATTTGTAAATATGTTTTCACGCTTATGCTGTCTTACGATGTTTACGAGTACATGGACGCCACATATCGAACCAAAGGTTATCACTACCATGGGATATCTGTCTGGCATCGATATATATGTTAGACGGAAGCGATCTTTTGGCGGCGAGGGATGGAGATCTCCTCGCCCTCCTTGAACTTTTCACGATTTCTCATTTGAGGAACACTCTTTCTTTGCTTTGCTTGGAGTCTCCTCAGCAGACCCAGTACGCCCTTTTCCTCTTCTACCGTTTGGGCAGATATGCGACTTCTACTACGGATTTGGTATGATTGAAACATTTCATGACGATATGATGGGAACGACATACCAGGAGGCCAACAGAGCCTTGGTACTGAGATATGTTTGCCACGCCCTTTGCTTTTGCTTTTTCTGCATACTGGGACTCCGGGCGGCATGCGCCGCCCGTGACGATAGGGTCGAGATGGGATATCTCTACGGGGACAACATGCGATGAGCATATGATGTATATGTGGCCTTCTCCGGATAGCTATAGGTGTTTGCAGGAAAGGCAACGGAATCTTTGTGTCTATATCAGCAACTGGAAAATCACATGCTCGCATTCTTGATATTGTATTTCCCATGCCGAGGTAGCTAATTATGCCGAAACATGAAATATACAGTACTTTTTATATCCCTAGCTCTTGCAAATGGAGCCACATCCATGTTTCGATCCTATATTTTGTCCCAGATTTTAAAACCGGGCTTATCTCGTACGAGCCGGGGCTTGATGCCCCGGTTCGTACTACGTTACGCTCCCAAGTGATTGAAAAGGAAGCGGGTTCCCGATATGGCTCCAAGTCAGGGCGCATTCTGTTGCTTCGGTGTAGGTAGATTGCTGGGTCCTCCGGGATCCAGATTACACATCGCAAACGCGCGGCGCCAACTTCGGCGTCACCCACGTAAGCAAGGTCGCTTGTCTAGGGCATCTAGAAGTCATAGCTTTGGCCCATTGAGAGGATTGCCACACTAATCAACTCGATATTTTCAGTTGGTGGTAGTTTGTTAGGTGGCTTTGGCGGTCGCATGCGGACCAGCTGCGACGGACAACCCGTCCGCAGACTTTCATCGTGGTTGGTGACTCGGACGCAATTTCTCCGATTAACAGAAGTTTGTTGCCGGGGCTTCCCTTTGAACAGTATCCTCAGATTGTATGTCCGTTGTTCCCGAGGAGTAGGTGGAGGGCTTGGTAGTTTAGACGTGGAGACTTGTCTCTCCAGCACATCGAGTCTCTCATGTCTTGAGCGTACTCGAGATGGACCGTACGTGCTTGACCGCCTTGGCCACATTCTCCTCCGTCGCGCCCGAGAACAGCGGCGGCGGCATGGCCGGATCCCGTGACCTCCGGCTCGGCGCCGTCAGCCCGGTGACCTCGGAGTCGCCCCACCC
>JAANBC010000352.1:0-34179 GCA_014621405.1 Stylonectria norvegica
GGCCAGCGCTACCGCCGTGAGGCCCAAGGGGAGAGCCCAGCTCACCAGCCAGCCCAGCCATCGCGCCAGCGACGGTGTCTGCCACCAACGATGCGACTCGGCCCTCCAGCGCTTGGCTTCGCGTAGTCCCCACCGCTTCCGCTGGACGTCGGCCTTGGTCATGAGGCAGGCGTTCTGGGTCGTCGGATCGGGGGTTGCGAGAAACGAGGCGAGGGCATCGCCGAGCGTGACGAGAGGGTCGAACGAAGGGCGGGCGAGGGCCAAGACGAAGGCCAGGACGAAGAGGAGGTTGAGGATGGCGACGACGCCGAGGAGGGAGCCGCTGAGGGTGAGAGACGCCGAGGACTCTGGGCCGCGCTGTGCGAGGCAGAAGTCGACAAGCGACGACGGTGGCGAGGGCGCCCAGTTGAGGGAATCGAGGAGAGTCGAGAGTGACGTGCCGGGGAGGGCGGACTGGAGGAGCGAGTTGGAGCCACCGTTTGCCGTGTTTGCAACGACGAGCACGGCGCTGTAGTCGGTCTGGAACACGCTGTCAAACTTGGCGATACACTCGCCCACAGTGAGTCTCGCGAGCGTGTCGCCGCCCGCCAGCGTCTGGAGATCCAGGAGCGCGGCTCGAGACAAGCCCCCGGCATTATGATCGGAGCTGTTGGCGAAGGAGGCGCCGTCGAGGAAGGATGGCGCGACAAGGACGAGACTAGGAAAGACTGCCGTTTGGGCTGTGAAAATTACGGCATTATATCTTCCCAACGTCAGCATGGACTACTCCTCCTTCTTCACTGCCCCAAAGCCTCGCGAAAGACTTAGGAGGACTCAGGGGGCGGGTGGACTCACATTACTTGCGAGCTGACGGCGAGGATCAGTATCGTCGCCGACAGCAGAGCCCGACCGAAAGATATGGCGGATAGGTTCCGCAGTGACGGGATGCCAATGTCCAGCCACTTTACCTTCTCATGGGCTGTGTCTACCTCTGCTCGTGTTGGGCTGCAGAGGATCTGGAAGACGTAGTTTGCGCCGGCGACGAGGACGACGGCAAATATGTTCAACACGACGTGAAGTCCCCGGCCGAGGTTTTGCACCTTTTTGGATTCGCCCTGCATGATTGCCAACTCTTTGCCGAGCATACCGGCTTTGAGAGAGGATAGTACGAGGCATACGATGGCCACGACGAGAATCAAGAAGGCGAGTAGAACGTTCAATGCGACTCCACCCCTCCAGCCCGCCATCAATCTCCGCTTCAAGCTCGGCCGCTGATCCTCCCCTAGCATCTTCTCCAGGTCGTTGAGGGCCGACGGTGCCCTTGAGTTAACGACCGACGCGCCGGATCCGTACAGGTCGACGACATGCGACTCAAAGTTGCGGGACTGGCGCTGAACCTCCGGGGTCTGGGGCCCGCGCCGCCGGTTCTTGCGGGCGAGGGTCTCGGGGGTCTCGCCGCGGATGAAGTTGACGACATAATCGGGGATGATCTCGCTGTCGAGGACACTGGAGGCGGGGCGGGTGAAGCCCCATGGTCCGGTTCCGCGGCGACCGAAGGAGGAGCTGAGGGGGATTGAAGATGGGTTGGATGTGGAGTTTGAGATGGAGATGTTGTGGAATGGCCATTGAAAGGTCGGACGGCTGGAAGATGCGGTTGTCAAGCCTCGCCCCGTCATCGGGCGGCCTTCTGAGATGCTGCGCGAGAGTCTTCATATAAGTACTTTGTAGAGACCAATAGACATGTGGGATCCTTAGCATCCGTGGATGTAAAAGGGTTGCTCACCTTTCGAAGTGACTATGGGATCTCTGGCGATCCCAGAACCGGCGGCCGGAGCCCCGCGAAGTAAAGCTGCCCTCCATTTATTTAACAGAGAAGAGGATGTGTTAAACGAGAAGGATTCAAGACTTGCAGGCACTTGTGCAAGAGAATCAAAAGAAGACATGGGAAGCGAACCGGACGAGAAGGTAGATTTGGAAAAAGCGACAAGCACTGCCTCGCGAAGATAGGTATGGTTGAATCGGTAAGTAACAAGCGTCACTACCAAGGAAAAAAGCTAGATACCCAAAAGAAGCGGGAACAAGAAGAAAAGCGAAAAAGAAGCAGGACAACCACTCTGATTGCCTGGAGAGCCGTACGGGTTGGGGAGAAAAAGAAGAGAAGCGGAGGAAGAGAAGGAAGCATCAACCCTCAAGACTCGAGGGAAGAAGACATGGGTGTTCCAAGTTGACTGGGAGCCCCGGGAGGGAGACAAGGAGACGGAGAGAGAGGAGGGACGTTAACGGACTTGTTAACATCCAGGGTCCCGGCCCCTCTGCCGTGTCGAGCGGTCGACCAGGGGGCGATGAGTGATGAGTGCATGCAGGACCACGATTCGAGGGACTCGGACAAGTGCCCCAATCATGGTGTTTCTTTACCATGCGGAGGGCTGTTTGTAGAGCCTCGAAGGGTAGGGAGAGTGAGGAGGGCTTGTTTCGGGTGCTTCTAGCCTCCATCGCAGCGTGACGAACTGGCCATGGAGAGGAATCGAGGATGAGGATGAGGCTGAAGCTGAGGCTGAGCTGCGTTTGGGCTGACTGTGCTGAACGGTCAAGGCCATTTATATCGACTCTCCAAGTCTCGACGTCTTGGGCAGATGTCGTGTTCTTGTCCTTGACTTGTCGCCGCCAGCGACTCTCCTTCAACCACCACCATCACCATCCCCATCACCTTTAATCGGCACCCGACGAAGATGCCCAGAGGGAGATAAATGGCCAATGCAGGCTGCTCCCCCCCGAACAGCCTCCCGACGACCAGGGGCAGCCTAGCCCGGCAACCCGGCCGCCTCTCTTCATGCGGCGTGTTTCATCATTTCTCGCAGCGGGCCAATGCGATGCTGTCCGGGGTGCGAGAGGATGGGCTTCCCTGCGGAAGTGATGCATTGATTCGCCTGTGCGCCAAGACGAGGGTGCTTTCGACGGATGCTTTTCTTGGCTCTAGGCGAGTTGCTTTCGCCTTTGATTGAGGGGACATTAGCATTCGTGCTTCGTCGCAGAAATGTTTGCCATCCTCTCTCCTCTCTCGTCTCCATGCTTTTTAGGAAACGCCGTTGTGAGATGGTGCAAGTTCCAAGTTTGGCTCCACCCTCGAGCCCCCTGTCGCAAACCCAAAACTCCATTATTAAGGAACCACGAGACTCCCCCTTCCCACGGGCCAACATCTAAACCACGGATCACATCTCCCCCGTCTGTCATGGCCTGACGGACCAACTCCCTCGAGACCCGCATTTCATCCAAGTTCTTAAAACAGCGTTGTTATACGAATACATGGTCGCTTTCGTGTAGAAAACATTGCCGTTTCCCCGGCTGCATCTCCCTCTGCAACGGCCATGCCTCGTCGCCAATCGTGCTTGCCAGCTCAGCGCGCCAACACATCAAGGCGACCCATCACAGGTGGCCGCGAATGTTCATGTTGTTGCGGTTGTGGTTCTGATTGATACGTATCGACCCAATCAACATAGTTGCCAGTAAATCTATTTGTAGAGTCGCAGTCTTTCCGAGGGATACGGTGATGGATGCCCCGGTCGGCACCTACCGGGCTGTGCATCCTAACCTCAACTGAAGCCGACGTCTTTAGTCCATGTATATATAGATTCTAGCTACGGTTTACGTGAGTTGAGTTACTTCGCATTAGCTTTGGTTCCTAAAAGAACGTTGGGATTTGTCATGGTTGACTGGCTTCAATTGAATTCCCATCACCAACCACTTTGGGTAATCATACTTTTGTTATTTATATAGATATTCCCTTGACCCAAGCCAAGAAGGCCTTTCTCCTAAACACCTTGCAAGTTAACGAGTGCCGTGGCAACACGCTGCCCCATAATATCCAATGATTAACACGACGAAAGCAATGATGATACAACCAGTAATTTGTGTTCTGTCAGGTCCGGCTCTATCATCCCCTGCGTTCCCCTCGTACGCAACAAGAGCGTGCACTGCAAGTCCGCCTAATCAGCAATGGCGCTCTCGTCAGCCGGCTGTATCTCTCCCGTCTTGATGATGCCCATGGGGAACTTGGTGTTAGCCTGTGCCTTCTGCTGAGCCTCCACGAATCGCTCCCAGTGATCGGGATCGCTCTCCGCCATACACCTAAAGGCCATGTCCTTATTCTCCTTGAAGGCCCGAATCGGCCCCACCTCCTTCACCTTCACAAGCAGTTCGCCACCAATGTCCTCGGCCAGCTCGCCAAGCATGCGCATATGTCTTGGATCGGATCCAATGTCGTCAAGGACGCTGAGAAGGTCGATTTGCTCCTGCTTAAGGAAGCCCACTCGGAATCGGTGACCGGCTCGCAAGATGCGTCCTTCTTCCTCGGCAAGCGTTTTGGAGAGCATCGAATTCGACCTGGAGAGTGGCTTGCCACCGTTGACTTCCGATTCGTCCTCGTTGTCGGATAGAATACCTGGGTCTTCCGTCGGAACGACAATGGCAGGCATCTCTTCGATTTGACTCTTGGTCGATGCGCGTGGCCGCGTCGCGTGCGTGGGCGCGCGCGTGTCCGGGTATTCGTCTTCGAAGCGCTTGATGATTCCCTGCAGTGTGTCGTCAAGGAACATCAGCTTGCGCAGGTTCTGTTCATCACCCGGGTTGTGTTGCGCCTTGCTCAGGGCAGGCTGGAGGCGGTGCCGGATTTTGCGAGCACTCACCAGGAGATGCTTCGACATGTCCTTGGCCTTGCCCCCAGTCGGCAGCGTATGCCCACTGCTCACCACCCCATTCTCCACGTCTCGAATGAACTCCCCAGACTGTCTGCGGGACTCGTCGCCACGGTTCTTGAGACAGCATGTTAAAGCCTTGACGACGCCCGTACCCCCAATGACGTAGTCCTCATCCGGCGCAGAATCGTCGTCCACCGATTCGTCCTCGTCGAAGACGTCGTGTCCGACCAAGTGGACAAGCACGTCTGGGTAAGGTGGCGTATTTGTATCGTGTCCCTCGTCACCCTTCTCAGCCAAAGCTGAAGCCACGGCAGCGTTGATGTCGGCATCCGGCAAGCGTTCCATGTTGCGTAGACAATAGGCCACTACTTGCTTGGCCATGGCCTTAACAATCTCCCCAGAGCCCTCACCGGGTACCTCAATATCCACGCAGATGAGGCTCTTGGACACTCGGGCCGCAGCCAACAGTGACGCATACAAAGCACACGCCTCCTCCTGAGCTTCTTCTGTCTTCGCGTTCGCCAGCTCCATCAATTCGGGGTTGCCATGAAGGTTGATGTGGGCTAGGGCGTGGATTTCTGGGAGTACTTCCACAAGCGCGATGGCTTGCTCCGCCGTCATTTGAACGTCTTCTAGGTGTATTCGCTTCAACGCTACCATCTTGGGCAAGTATCTGCACGTGGTCAGCTCCCAAACCTCATTGAAACATGGACAAGAGTTGTGCAACATACCTTCGTAAAAGACCCACTGCACTAGGCGTTGACTGGAACAAAGCATGGTTGTGCGACAGATCGATGAAGCGCAAATTCCCTAGTTTGACGAGGGTAGGGAATATCTTGCACAGCGACGAGGGCGTCAAGTTGCACCCCGCAAGACTGATTGCCCACAGCGGTGCGTCTTCCTTTATCGATGAAGCAAGCTCCTCCATGTGATCTCCCAAATCGTTGCCGCCCAGATCTAATCCTTCACACTTACCCGCGGCAAGATACCTAATAACATGCGGCAAGCCTTCGCTGCCGACGTGGTTGTGCGCAAGACCAAGTCTTTTGACTCCGCATCGGATGAGGCCGTCTAAGACAGTACCTAGCTGCTCCATGCTCGGTTCGGTCTCGCCCATGTTGACTAATTCTAGCGTCGAGCCTCCAAGCCGGTCTCCCAGGGCCCTGGAGAAGATGTCGGACACGCTCCGGGGTAGTTGTACGCCATTCTGGCTGGCTTGGGGTTGCTTAGGAAATGGGACGCGGGATATATCAAGGAACTTCAGCGAGCGACATAGGTAGACGAATAAAGACAGATGCTTCCATCCATCAGGCCCAAGCTTGTTGTTCTTGAGGATCAGTCTCTCCACAACGCCGCCTTGGTCGTCTTCCTCTTGCTTCAGTTTCCGACGCTTTGAAACTGGTCGCTTGGCTGCCAGAAGACCGGCTAGTATGACGCGCAGGCCTTCGTCGCTCACGCCGCTATTCTCCAGAAGGACTTCCCGTACCGGTACGACCGCGAGATAGTCTCCTAGGGTGACAAGATCGGGTAACTGCAACCAATAACCTGTCAAGTCCAGTTTGCTGACCATGTCAGACGAGGAAGAGTAATTGGAGCTGTCGCCTAGTTGCTCGGTGATCTTCTTGAGGATGGGGGTTTCTCGCAGCTGACAACACCTTCGGTAGATCCTCACCGGGTTCGTGGTGGGGTAGGAAGACATCTTAGGGGTCATCACGCCCGGAGGTGTATCACACGACGAGTCACTGCTGTCGTATCGAATTTCCATAGGGATTGACCCATTGGCCTCGGCAAGTCGGCGCTTCTTTTCTTTCCTAGCCTTCCGCTCCTCCTCGCTCTTTTTCTTCTTGTCCTTCTTCTTGGTGTTTTCCTTGTCCTTGTCGTCTACATTGGGCGTCGCGCCATTTGCAGGTATCTCTTTTTCGACTTTTCCGATGTCGTCGTTGTTCTTGTTGTTGCTGCCTTCCTTCTCGGGCTCCTTGGGTAGCAGTTCGCCGGTACTCTTGACAACACCGTCGATTTCCTTCTGTTCCTCCAGAGCTTTAGGATTCTTCAAAGCGTCTCCCTCCCCCTTTTCAGAGAGCTTCTTCTTCTGCGGTTTATCGATGGATTTGACCTTTTGTATTTCACCTTCAGAAGAATACCGGGGCATCGGGGCGATTTCGACATCAACACAAAAGGCAACCCTTCTCAGTTTGGCGGTACGCAGCTCCGAGATGGGGCATCTCTCTCTCTTCTGATCCACGTTTAGTACGACACGATCCACTAAGCCATGTCCATGCTTGGCGCCGGGCCCAAGGGCACCCGCAGAAGATGTAGACAGCCGACGAAAGACGCCGAGGAAGCCAGCCGCTTGGCCACCCTTGGGCGGTGCTGGAGTGTAGGGACCAGTGCCCTCGGGCTTCGCGCCGTGTTGCAGAACGGCATTCTTGGTAGGAGTAATCTTGGGGGGTATCGGTTCGGACTGTATCGTGGGCGATTGCGGAGGCGGGCTGTTTACGGTTGGAGATGTGGGAGGCGAGCTGGAGGAAAACTTGGCTGAGATGTTGGAGAACCACGAGTTGCGACGTTGCAGCGGTGCGCCAATGGGACCTTGTCTGTCTATCGATCCAGACCGTGACGTTCGCGTTCGAGCATTGAAGCTATTGGGGGGTGTGGATGCCTGGATATTGCCGTTCGCTTGACCGTTTGGCGTGGTGTCTGCCGAGGCTGTAGAGTGTGTTCTGGGAGATGCGCCAGGGATCTGTCGTGGTAGAGCGGGCGAGGAGATTTTGTTGGGTGGTGAATTCTTTATGAACTTTTCTGCAGCGAGGGTTAGATCTAGGTCGCGGCTCTTGAAGAGGGATGTGCGGCATCTCGTTGTCTTGCGATTGCGGGTAGCGATGCGCAAAATGCCGGGTCAAGTACATGCCTTTGGGGGAGCCGTGGGTCATCCAGCTCACGTCAACGCCGTGAACCTGCTCCATGATGATGGAATGCTAGCGATAAACAGGGGGGTATTGTGATGAATATAGAATAAGAAATCGGCGTTGAAGGTAATGGTCGGGGAGGGTGTCGCGCGTTGACGGTGTTGGATAGTACGGAGAAGGGAGGCGCTGGGTTGGGACGGAGGGTACGAAGTAGTGGTGGTAGTGGTAGCCCGTGATAAGGTAGTGATGTTACGGGCTGCTACAGTACGAGGTGTTTGTAATTCGTAGAAATGTACTAGTAGTAATCAATGCCGAGACGGGTGCAGGTGGTGGGCTCGCTCAGTGCGGCCAGGCTGTAAGGTTGCTGCTTGTGCTTGCTAACTTGCTAGTAGCCGCTGGTCTCAGCCCGGACCAAGGTGGAGGAAAGGTTCATCTTAGTAGCGGGGTAAGCCGGGGAGTGCCGTAGTAGATTCGTACAAAGTACAAGATGATCGTTGTAACACCTCTTCAGTTGGAAAGGAAGGCAAGGAGAAAAGAAGAGGAGGAGGAGGGGAGAACTTGGTTGCGGACGGAAGATTTTGGGACTTGCCAGACGGAAGACGGTTCCATTCGGAGGCGGATGACGAGAGACTTGGAACCCGACCTTGGCAAGGTTCCGGGGAGGGAGGGGGCATTTTGCCCACTGGAGACACCTCAGACGGCGGATACGTACAGGCGACCCGACGGCTGCGGTTACGGCGGGGGCCATGAACTTGAAGCTATGAACTCGGTGCTAGGTCCCTTCCAGATTGCCGGAGACGAAACGAACTCCAACCGCCATACACCATCACCGGTTACTTCTACATCGTCCTTCCCAAACAGGACAGGCTGCATGCGGTAGATACACTGGAAGATTAAGAACTTCTAACTGTTTCGCCGAGTCGACATCGACGACATTTCATCAGGATTCAGGAGACAGAAGACAGAAGACGGGGGCGGGAGACGGGACCGACGACAACGAAGAAAACAGCAGTATCAACGGTAGTTCGTTAAACAGACCCTTGCCACAGCTCTGGAGCCGTGCTAGAACAGCCCTGTAAACAGCCCTGTAGCCAGCCCTGTCTGGTGGATCCTTTGACCACTTTGACCTAGGGCACTGACTGGTCAGCCCAGGTCGCCAGAGCAAGGCACCATGTGCACGTCACAACCCCCGCTTCGAGACGTCAGTCGACTAAACCTCCATCATTCTCATCGCCACAGCACAGGAGAGATATACCGTACCATGTAACTGCACGTGCACCACCAAACACCCTGTCCATATCGTACCCGTCCGTCCACAACAACTCCGCGTCTCGACTCGACTCAACTCCAAGATCCTGGGGCCGTCGCCGCCGTCGCCGTCCTCGCCGCCGCCGTCTCAAGAACATTGAACCCTCCCGAATCCTCCGCTTGTTGCCATCCAGGTCATTCTCCCTTCTCCGTCCGTTCTCCGTCGATGCCGAAACACCCCCCCGCCCCGCCATCGCCGTCGCCACGACCGGTTCCATTCGGTTCTAATTGTTCCAGACCATCGGCCATCCCATCCCATCTAGTCCCCCCCCAGCGCCGCGCGCGCTGATACTGTGCTGGATGACAGTGGCCAAGCCAAGTAGCGCTGCTCGTTTGCCCACCATCTTCACCCTGGCTCCCACGCCACCCACTTGGGAGCCGTGGGAGCCAAGGACCCATTCGGCCTCCGTGGACAAAAACACCACGGGAAGCATCAAAACCCCGAATGGGGCAATGGTGGTGGCAAGCATTGACCAGCCCGCGCGCACGAATCGACATCAACGTGAGGCATGAGGCGATCCTTCTCCAAACAAAGCTTCCTCCGCAATGGATCAGTGTGACCAATCCACCGATCCACACGTCTCTCGATTTCTCAACCCTTCCCGTCTCTCCTAATACCGACTCCCCAACTCCCCAACTTCCCCTTGAAGCTCGAGATCTCACCTGCTCCGTCCCACACCTGCTCCGTCCCGTTGATGGCCCCTGCTGGCAGTCCCCCGGCCCCAGCTCTAATTTCACAACGTCAGGGCTCCCTGCAGGTGTACCGTCTAACCTCCAGCGGCTGTCTCTCGAAGATCCACTACCCGCGCGCGGTCCCCTTGCAGTCTATCATGGATAAGCATTTCCACGAGGTGCCAGTCCCGCGCGCCATTCTTCGAAATCCTTGCATATCGTCATCACGAAGACAACCCGCTGTAAAACGCAATTGGTTGCTATCCGGTTTTCTGTTCGACATCGTAACGGAACGTCAGAATCTCTAATGATTCACTTGTGCTAGCTTTCAAACTTCCTTGACCGTCAATGCGAGCCTTGCCTGCTCGATTGATTGTGCCCTTGCCCCAACCCATGGCACATTGCATCGCGTGATTTAATCCTACAGTAGATCATTTGGGTGTTGGAGTCCCGGTTCCGTACGATCAACCCTACGATTTTCAGACACATGCGCGCACAAATCGAGTCAGGTCCACTTAAGGCCCGTCTGCGGGGCCGAGGCACTTAATTTTCGAGTTCAATGAGACACCCATTCACCACAGCTGTGGAATTTGGTTGGAAGGTATCTTTTCTTTTCATTTGTCTGACCCTGGTACGGACCATTCCTTTCCTCGAAACTCCAAACCCAAAGCCAAGGCAGCCAGCAATCCTCATCATAAGCGTGAAAACATGGCAACTTTTTACTCGGCATCCAAAAGCTCCTGGATGCGCTGCTTGATGCGCTCATCCTTCTCAGCCTTGGTCGACTTGGGCGTCCTGTACTTCTTGGACTCGGCCTTCCACTCCTCCTTGGTCTTCTTGGGCGCGTCGCTCTCGTACTTCTTGAAGGGGTCCTCACGGATGGCCTTGTGGGCCTCGGTGTAGAGATCCTCGAGACCCTCGGCCTCAACATCGTCGTCGATGTACTTCTGGAACTGACTGCGGTAACGCTCCTCATCGTCGTCGGCAAGAGTCTCCATGTACTCGGCAACGTGACCAGCGAAGATGTAGTTGCGGAGAACATCGGCGTCAAGCTCCTTGGTCTCGATATCGAAACCGGGGAAACGCTTCTCGGAGTGGGGAACCAGGATTCCACCGTCGGAGGCACCCTTCATGGCACCAAAAACACGGGCACCAGTGGAAGTCTGGGCAAGACCAACGTCGAGGTTGGCCTTGAAGGGCCGTCGCTCGCCGTCGTCGGTCTCGGCAGCCTCAGTCAGGGTGAACTCGCCATCAGCCTCCTCGACACCGGTGAAGTCCTCATCGAGACCGAGCTTCTTCAAGACACGGCGGGCGATCAGGAGACCGGTAGAGTAAGCAGCGGCCCAGTTGGTAAGACCGTGCTCAATGCCGTAGGCCTTCAGCTCGTGAGAGTAGGCAGAGGCGAAGACCTTGTCGCCAGTGATCTCGGAGGTGACGATCTGCATGATGATGTCCTTGTTGGTGAAGCGGACAACCAGGCGGTACTTGGGCGCATTGTACTTGTTCTTGGCCTGGGTGATGAGACGCTTGCGGGCATAGTAGTCGGTCTTTCCTTGGCGTCTGCGCTTGTACTTGGTCTGGTACCGGCTGTGTTTCTCGTCAGCAGTTTTTCTCGTCACAGCGAGCGCGGGCAATGCGATGCGATGGGGAAATCAGTTTACTTACCTGTAGTACGCGCTGTTCTTCACCAACTTAGTGAAAACCTGTCGCAATCCCCAGAGTCAGCAATTTGCGCTTCAGATTTGCTCATCCTCCTTCCGAAGCATCTTGCTTTGACTCTCATTATGAGCAATTGGTATTTCTACCAAGAAAGAACAAAGAGTCCATGACAGACAGCTTTGCGATAGGCCTTAACTTACCATTTTGACGGTGGTGGCCAAACGATGGACTTTGCTTGATGATAGAAAGTTGGTGCAGAAGGAGTGTGCAGCAAAGTTTGGTGGGGGATATTTTCAAGCCCTAACCGCGAAGCCCCAAAAGCGCCCCACTTGCCTACCACATCTGGGTTGGGGACGAGTCACATGACCTTAGCCCGATTCTTATCTTATCGCGACGTTGCCCAAATCCACATTCGGCGCAGACGACTGTGGGGATCCCGTGCCGAGGTTCTTCGGATGCCGCACGGGGTATCGCGAGGTCTCAACCGCGCTTCCAATGCGGTGGGAATCTTCCTCTTTGTTCATAATCTACGGGTGAGTCTGTAGTTCAATATTTACTGTATTAGTATTTCTAGCTACCCTTCTCTAAGAATCTGAACTGGAAAATGTCAGCCACCAAGCAACAGCCCAAAGTTCTACTCTTTGACATTGGCGGAGTTTGTGTAAGTTGCCCAGCGAGCCGAGCCTAAGCTCCCTTCATTCTGGGCTCATTTCTCACGGCGTGCCCTATTACATTGGAAGAACTTTGGAACTATATGGCCTGAATTGCATCGATAACTGATGATCTGTAGGTTAGGTCTCCTTTTCAGGCCATCCTCGATTATGAAATTAGCCTAGGGATTCCCCCAGGATGGGTCAACTACTCCATCTCAAAGACTGCACCAAATGGAAACTGGCATCACCTCGAAAGAGGTGATATCCCGATGGACGACGCCTTCTTCAACGGGTTTACCCAAGACCTGCACGATGCCACCAGATGGGAAACATTCTATTCACAAGAACGAACCAAAAACCCCAGCCTGTCGAAGGAAACACCGCCTGTCCCTTCCATCGATGGCAAGTGGCTGTTCAACGAAATGATGACTGCTTCCAACTTCCCGGATCCATGGATGTACCCCGCGCTGAAGAATCTCAGAGCAAGCGGGAAGTACATCCTCGCCGCGCTCAGCAACACCGTCATATTTCCTCCTGGCCACCAACTTCACCTCGAGAACTACTTTGATGACCCGGTGCGGAAACTCTTTGACGTCTTCATGTCCTCCGCCCACGTGGGCATCCGAAAACCAGATCCGCGGATGTATCAGTTCGCCCTGGCAGAAGTTGACAAGTACGCTCGAAACCACGCGAACGAGCGAAGCAACCAAGGAAAGGGCTGGGAGTGGGGTGTTCAACCACAGGAGATTCTGTTTCTAGATGATATTGGCGAGAACCTGAAGGAGGCGAAGAAGCAGGGCTTTGGGACGATCAAGGTGAATCTGGGAAGGGCGTTTGAGGCGGTTGACGAGCTGGAACGCATCACCGGGTTGGAGCTTGCGGGAGACCACCCGCGGATACCGATCACGCCCAATCTGCATGGAACGAAATCAAAGATTTGAAGAGGGGGTTCACCACATCTCAGAATTGGCTAAGCACAGAATCTGCGGAGCAATTCAAGAGGAGTTGATTTCTTTCATGCCCGAAACTAGGGCTTTTTAGCAATATAGACATAAACAACGTCGGATACTTCAATTCGTCCGTCTACCGCAGCCTTGTCCCACTCCTCTTGGAAATACTTCCTTCCCTTTGCTCTGAGCTCATCCGTAATCATCAGAGGCAAAAGCGGTCCATTCAGGGTGGAGTTAAAATGTTCGTCCGCCTGATCGAGATCCAGGTAAGTGGTTCCCAGACCAATCGTCTTTTCCAGCGTTTCCACTGCTTCGACCACGAAGCCTTGCCTTTTTAGTATCGTCAAAAATGAATCTTTGGAGGTGATCCAGGCTCTATTGGACGGGAAGGGTATTTTCAATCTCTTGGCAACCTTCTCCAGCAGAAGTCCCGCTGGGAGGTTGTTCTCGTGGGTGATGTCAATGACAATCCGACCCCCAAGAACGAGATACTCGCGCCAGTGAGCAACGACTGCTGCTTCCGACTCCTGGAGAAGAACAAATGCAGAACAGCACACAATCACATCGAAGCTGTCTTTTTCCACCTCAGCACATGTCGTCAAGTCGGTAACGTCATGCTGAACTAGTTTCAGGCGTCGAGCCAGGACAGGGTCGGCATTCAGCTTTTTCCTCGCTTCAGCGAGCATGTTGACCGCGACATCTACACCAACGACGATGCCTTTGTCGCCGACTCGGTCTGCGGCAATGACGGCTTCGAGACCAGTACCGCATGCTAGGACAAGGACTCGATGGCCGGGCTTGACGTGAGCAAGCTCCATGAATCGTCGACTGAAATCTGGGTGCCATGAGTTCTCATACTTGTCAGCGCGCTCATTGTACATGCGCTGAGCCGACTGGGCTTGCGTCTCGAGGACAGGTTCGGAGGGCATCATGAGTAAAGACAGCTCCTTCCAAGGTAGTTTGACGGCTTAGGCTGCGAGGGGCGAGATCACATTCACTGGGATGACATTATCAATGAGTTCGGTCGGCTCATCGTTAAACCGATGTCGTGCTAGCCCAACGTCTCCCAATCGATCATCATCTCACAATATATCCACGTACGTCAACACTCAAGGCTAGGAAGCAAAATCTCATCAATTGCGACTTCGACATCTCTAGAGCAATCAACTCCATCGAAACCCAGTGCCTGCCTCAAAAGTACCTTTACAAAGTGATCAGCTACAGAATTAGCCATACTCGACTCGAACAGTTCCCAGCACAACACAGCATTACCTCTACGCGAAAGCCGACATGAAACCGGCCATCTCGAGAAAGCCGTACACTTCCATTTCCAGGCATCTGCAACACCTGTCCCATTTTTGTAGGCGCAGATGGGGCTTAGACGGGCCGGGTTGCAATGCACGTCGCTGCCAACGACATGAACCTAACAGGAAGGTACATGTACAAATCGATCATAAGGCCATACAAGCAACCCATCAGCGCTACACCGTTCTTCCTTCTCACCAGCTAATGATCAAATAGAATAGTACTTGGCCTCGGAATGTTTGTGAATTCTTGCTCGGGCGATCGGTCATTCTGACCAAGTTCGTTGGAAAGTTAAGAGAGACATATTGGACCAACTACCGCTGCTTGAGAGATATCACGCAAGTCCTTGAGAAAGGCTGTGTATGGGCCGTTAACTTCCCCACCTCTGGTCGGCCTCCTTGCTCCTGTCCGCAGTAGGCGAACCGGCGAGGTGGATGGCCAGAGGCGAAGCGCCGGCCGACATGGCCAGCATGGCCGGCTATGCGGGAGGCCTTCCTGAGGGAGAATGCCTCGAGACCTCGACAACACTTTAAATATAGACGCCTGAATACCCACTTGCCGCAGATTGTTGGCACAGAAACAACCAGTATTACTATTCGAAACTTATTAGCTCGACTCCAAGATGGTCGATTTCGCTCAAATCCCTTCGTGGCCCTCCACAATCAAGGAGCTCGCCAAGATCCTCGTCGTCGACTGCGACTCAAGCCCAAGCTGCCATGGAAAGACCCAAAAACAGCAGCGGTGCAGGTGCCGTCTCAGTCGACAAAGTGCGAGCATGGCATCAAACCTCTTAGACCAGATCCTCAGCCAAAAGACCTTGAAGGCTGCCCGATCTCTGCTCAGTCAACTTGCTCATATTGTCATGTGCCCGAGGTTTCATCAGAACCAAGCTTCGGACCGGGTGACGGCGTGGGAGAAGAAGCTTCAAGAGCTTAAGAGGCCTAGTGACGTGGTGGTCAAGATCGAGGACGAGGATGATGAGATGGAGTTGGCGAGTGATGGCGACGAGGTTGTCGAAACGAAACCAGAGATCAAGAGCGAAGCAAAACCGCAGGCCAAAATCATCAAGATCGAACCGAATCCAATTGACAACAAGATTGGAGCGAAACCGATTCATTCGACACCAGTGACTTTTAAGCTTATAGCGAAACCAGTGACCATCGGAGCGCAGTCAGTGGTCACGATCGAACCGAAACCAGAGACCAAGATCGAAGAGGGCACATCAACTGCTACGACCAACGCCGAGGTTTCAAAACATCCGGTTCCTCATACGCCTCGAACACTTCCTTCAACATCCTCCCCGGTTCCGAAATCACCATCCCTAAAAGCCACGCAATCCACCGGACGAACTCACACCTTCGAACGGTACGGCTCCCTAAGAACTCCAACAGCCCGAAACCAAGCCATCAAAACCCTCCTCCTCCGTCCCCTCCTCAAAACCGAAAAACAAACCGGCGGCGTAGTCTACGGCTTCATCGATTCCCGCAACTACCGCGACACGTCGCTGTATTTGAAGATCGGCCTCACGAACAACCTCGAGAGACGCAAGAACGAGTGGGCTCGACAATGTGGGTATAACCCTAAGGTGCTCATGGACTTTCCCGCCGATCTATATGTCAAGGTCGAGAAGCTCGCGCACGCGCATCTCCACAACCAGCGCATGCGCGAGGTGGACTGTTCATGTGGGTTCAAACATCAGGAGTGGTTTGATGTGACCCCTGATGCGGCTTCGGGGGCGGTGGCCTTGTGGGCAAATTGGACGAGACAGGAGCCGTATGATGAGGACGGTGTGTTGAGAGAAGAGTGGAGGGTCAGGCTGGAGATGATGGACCTCAGTGATGTTGATTGCTGGAAGGTGTTTGTGAATGGTGAGGTAAAGAAGGAGGAGCTATGTTGATGATGACAGTAACAGCAGGATTGATTGTGACGACGATGATGAGATGACGAATGTGCGACTATGTTTCGATTCATGCGTGGCTATTCCATTTGCAAGTTTTGTTATATCCACTGGTAAAGGGGCGTTGTGTTGGCTTGGGTTGCGAATTCTGATGGCTTCAATATCCAATATTTCTTATGATTCGCGTTTATAGACACTCAATAGAATCGGGGTGAAACCCTTTATAGCCCGTTACTACTTGCTTTTCATGTGTTAAAGTCGAATGCCATCGCAAATTCTCAAGACATCTGAACTTGAATTCTTTCTTACAACGCACTCATCACCATCCCCTTTTCAGGCCATCACCAGATTGAAATCCCACGGCATACTTCCCAACAGCCCTCCAAACCACACTCCCTCTTCTCTCCCATCCTCACCACCTCCAAATCTCTCATTTTCCAATCTCCCATCCACCTCCCCCTTAATCCTCGCCCCAAACCCCTCCTTCAACCACCCTACCCTCCTCACCATCTCCGCCAATCTTCCATCCACCAGCATCTCCTCCTCTGTCACCACATCTCCCGCCTCCGCCGCAAATTCATACACGGCCCGTCGACGCACCGCTTCGACTTCGCGCGCGCGCGCAAGAACCTGCTCCAGGATCGCGGGCAAGTCGAGCGTCTGCCGCGCGACCGCGGCGTCCCAGTCGAGCGTGTTGATGAGGAGCAACCGTGCGGCCATAAGGAGCGCAAAGGTCGTCTGCTCCGCCGTGACGATGGAGTGGTAGAGAGATGCGGTAGCGGACGTGGCGAGGAGCATGTCCAGGTATGCTCGCGCGGCGTTGAGACAGTTGCGCAGACAGAGGGCGCGGTACACGGACGGCCCGATGCCCTCCTTCTCCAGCAGCTTGACGTTGGTTGCGGGCTCGTACAACCTCATGACGATGTAGTTGTAGTACATGCCGAATTGCAGCGCATAGGGCTCAAGCTCTGGATGCGTCGTCGCTTGCATGATGCGGTCCAGCTCATTGCGGAAGCCCACGCCGCTCGCTTCGAGGAGGAAGGCATACGGGCGGGCCCGACCGCGCTCGTGTGGTTCGCCAAAGGCAGCGCAGAGCTTTTCGCCCATCTGGACCATGCGAACAAGGCGCTCGAGGAGGAGGTCGGTTGGGGCGGAACGCAAGGCGGCGAGCGAGGTGCAGCAGAGGTTTATATAGGGGGTGTCGAGGGGGATTTTGCGAGTGAATTTGGTTGAGTTGCTTCGCGGCTTAGCAGTGTAGTTAGGTGTATAAGAGGCCGTAGCCTACCTTAGTGACTTACATGGAAAGAATGCAGAAAAGTCCTAGCAATGCTCGTTGCTCATCTGGAGAGTGCGTCTTCCCCGTTGCGTGCGATGTCGCCGCTTGACCAGCATCTTCAGGGGCTTCGCCAACTTGTGCCTGCTGAATCAGAGCTGCGGGTATTTTAGTTATGCCCAGGTTATTCGCATATCCAAGAGCGAGATACGCAAGATTTGTTACCTGTTCGTCGTCGATATGGCACATATGGGCCCTGTTGTAGAGTGGCTTAGCATAGTTCGCTCAAAGACTGCGTGTGACTTACCATGCGACACAGACGAGCAAGCCTTGCAACAAGTCCAGCGTCCGCTTTTCCTCGACGAGTACACGATGCCCAAGGTAAGCAAGGACGTCACATTTTGTCTTTTTGATGCGAGCCTCAGATAGGGGTGCGGCGGCCAGCATCACGGCGCGAAAGAGAAATGGCTTCTCCGCGTACAGCTGCTCAGCGGACAGCCCTGGGTCAAGGAAGACGAAAGGGAAGTTGGGCATGTATTCCTTACGGAAGATGGCCACAACGCGAGATGCTTGGCCCCATGTGAGACCACATGGGGGCGCTGGCGTTGAAGTTTGGTGTTGCAAAGGTGCTTTGTCGTGGGGAGAATGGTTGGGGCCACCGAAGTGCGTGGTATCCCTCGGAGATAATATGAGCATTGGATCCCATAGTGACGAACCGTTATTTTGATACTGCCTTCTCGCCCTACTAGGGAAAGTAGAGGCACTGATATCCGGTTTCTGGATAAACACCCTGTTCTCCCGACCAGCCGTCAAGATAGTGTCTGTCCGAGCAGGATCCAGGGTAGGCGAACTACGAACTCGTCAGTTTTCCATCAGTCGTGCCGACCATATACTACTCAACAGCCAAAAACTGGATGACCAACCTGCCATGAGTTTTAATCTGCCTAGGCCTTCTCAAACTCGTTGTCGTCTTCGCGAGGCATATCAGCCCCAGTTTCTCACACCTGGCTCCACAAGTCAGCATTAAGCTAGCACAGAAGCTCAACTACCAACCGGTCACATAAATGTCTCTGGACATTCCTTCCGGAGAAGTCACATCTTGCTTTGGCCTTGGCACATGGTACACATGCCCTTTGTCGTCGTGGTGGACTAGGTGCTCTATCCGATCCTTGTATGCTGTCTGCCATGTCAATGGCTTAGTTTTTGAGATGGCATTTGAAGTTGCAGAAGTCACAACGAGATGCCTATGATAGTGTAGATTCTACAGGAACCACATGTTGGACGAGTCTCAGAGCGATTTCGACCGCGCTACTTGAACCGCCTTATGTTGTTCGACAGACAATGGATGCATACGGCGTCAGGCCAACTCGTAATCGCACGTCGAGGATTCCAGGCTCGGGTTAAAGTTCGGCTGATGGCCTAGGAGCGGGATAGAGGGTACGCGCTTTCGCACCAAAGACCACAGCGAGCAAAGCGTACTTCTCATCCTAGGAGTAACGTTTCCTGAACACACTAATTCCATCCACGTCGTTGATGTCACAGCCCCAACCCAACCGCTGAGCATTTTGAATGTATCTACATTTTTGACCTGGGAGCTGGAAGGAAACTCCAGTTGACAGCATTCTATATTCAGAATCAATATATCCGGCAGCAACACCCTTGCAAGCCCAATGCCGAACTAGATCTCTAGATACTAATGTTAGGTAGCCCTGTAGCCCTTCCCAGCCTGTACATACACCGAAACCTTTCCAGGGCGCGTGTTCCCTATCCGTCCGAGACCGTTGAACCGCATACCTTGCCCTCTCTAGATTGGAAATGAAGAGAAAGCGGCTTGCCCTTGAGTAATTCCTGCACTCATACAGGGACGAGCTTTGCCCCTTTTCCATGTCGTTCTCTAATCCCACCAGTCCGTCCCTACCAACGCCAAACCAAGATGTTGTGGTATCTTTAAAAACAATACCCCTGAGTCGCAGCGACGCAGCAAATACTCAAACGCCATAAAACATCACGTAATAGCTCAAGGTCAATCAGGTCAACGCCCCCCATTGGCGCCCCCTCAGTCGTCCAGTATCTCAATAACTGGCGTTGACGGCGTCATTCGAGAATTCCCCCGAGAACCCGTATGATTAAGACGAGCCGACGCTGTCTGGTAAGGGCCTGCCACTTCGTCATCGGAATCATCCGCTGTCTCTTGAACTTGAACTGACTTCCAGGTTCCATCCGCAGCCATCGTTATTTTTGTCACTCGCGCTTCACCCCTCTGCACCAGGGTCTTGCGGACGTGGACGAAGAACTCGTCGACTAAGAGACTGTTTGGACGGGCGTCAAGGTTGCAAATTGGGCACTTCCAGACGTCCACCATTGAAGGCTCTGCACCTTCTCGGGCTGATCCAACCGGTGCTGGCTTGGCTGGCCGTGTCTGTAGCCATGTTTCTAGGTCAAAGCACTCAAGGTGCCGACAACTAACGCCCCGAACAGGGACGTCGAATATAACAGCACTGAAAGGATCCTTCAAAGAAACAGGAAGTGTCTCGCCTTCGATAATGATGTCATCGGAACCGGATGGTTTCAGTCGTCGTCGGACCTCGCAAACCGTTTCTTTTGCCGGAATTCGCCCCATGTCTTGCACATGTTTGCGTATGGAGGTATGGCTCTGCGTCTCAACTACCTCAACAGCGACGAAGAAAGTGAAACCGGCCTTGATATTGAGTGGAACCAAGGGCAAGCTGATCTTGACAACATTCTCCCCGACGACAATATAGTCCGTCAACTCGAGCGGGAGATCTGTGTGGAAGTGCTGTTTCCGCCTTGTTTCCAATGCTTTCCCATTGAATTGAATCATGATGTGCTCTGGCCAGTAGGTCGGCAACATTGCCCATTCTCGTTCGTTTATCGCAGTGATGCCAACTGGTTGCATACAAACACGAAGGCGATATCGCCGTGAGCCGTCGACGTATCGAGAGATCGGACCTGGCGTCGATTTCGCGTCCGCCGAGGTTACGTTCTGCGAAACGAGTTTTGACGCGTTTTCTCCCGACACATTAAACGAGAAGGTACGTAGACCTATACGAGGCTGAAGCGCGACAGGCTCAAAGGCAAGCTCTTTAATGTATTGGTAGAAACGGCCGCCTGCCTGCGAAGTAGAGGCTCTATCAGCAGGGGCTCTCCTGGGACTGCGTATTCCGGCGAGGTGAAGACCAATCTCGACAGATGTGCGATCATATTGACCAATCGGATACTCGTTCTCTGGGATCCTCCTCATTGGTACAGGTGGGCGTGTTATAGCATAGTTACGAGTAGGCGCGCGTTGCAACTGCTGTTGTGAAGTCGCCATCCGTTGTGCCGAGGCTGCTTCTGCCGCGTATTGACTAGGGCGTTGCTGATTCATCAATATCAAAGGGCGTGAGACTGGCACCGGGGAGAAGGCTTGTTGAAAACCTGGTTGTGTTACTTGGGGTGGATAGTGCAGCGTCTGATCGGAATTCCCGGGTTGGTCTGCAACTTGAAAATGGTTGCGGCTCTGCATATTGGGCATTGAACCGTGCGAGGCGAGTACTGCGGAAGGTTGCATCTCCATGCTAGGCATTGCCCCTTGTGGGGCAAGGACTGCAACTTGCTGGATTCCTTGCGGCTGTGGCATCGTATGTGAATGCGAAGGTATCGGACCGGTGATGGCCGGTAGAGTTGTCTGGTATTGGGCTAGAGAGGAAGGCTGGCTGATGACATATGGCGAACGGGGAGGGTAGTTGTGCTGTGTTTGTGAATTGTTCACTGGTGGCTGGAAGTTTGAGTTGACAATAGATTGCGGCTGGGGATTGTTATGTCCTCCGACTGTCTGCGTGGAGTTGTATACTGGCGCCTGGGGGTTTGGCACCTGGATGTTTGGCGCATATGGATTGCTTGTGCGACGGTGTGCCATTGCCGGGCTTTGGACGGTGCCGGCTTGTGCGAGAGGAGCCTTGAATGAAGCTTGAGTGTAAGTGACTGCGGGAGAGGAAGGCGTAGAGGTCCTGGGCGTAGAGGTAATGGGCATGAATGTCTGGGGATGAGATAGGTTCGGAGACTGTTGAGCAGGCGGCATCTCGTGGCCGGTCCTGGGAGACGATGCAGGATCTGAGGCTGGGCTTGTTAGCGAACCGCCAGCTGGTGGGAAACTGTTACGAAACTCACCACGGTGAGGGTGCCGTACGCTGCGGCTAATCAAAACCCGATACCTTGTGATCAAATCCTGCCGGTGTTTCTGCACCTCGGGACTGGTGTTGGGAATCTTTAGCGTCGCAAATCGGTTTTCATTTATCGAATCCTGGGCGAAAATGGCGTTGAGTTCGTTGGCTAAGAGCCCATCGTTGACCCCTAATCCCCTCCGGCTCATTGTGTAGAGCATTTGCCGTATTAGAGGTGACGGGCACTTGAAGGATTGATCCATCTCGTAAGCTATTAACGGGTATTGCCGTCTTTGAAGGGTTTGCCAAAATGGCTCCCAATTATGCGCGAGACAACCTAGGAATAAACTGGCATCGCGTAGAGCATGGCCATAGTACGGTAACTCTTGGAGGACCTGGTCGACTTGCCCAGGAAAAGCCGAGAACCACTCGACGTGGGTACGAGCCATTCGACCGTTGTCCCTCAGTAAGTGTTTCAGTTGAGAGAAAGCCCCATCGATAATGGCTGGGGTGACCCGCCATGGACCAAGAAATCCGTGAATGGATGGCCTATCAAGAGTCCATAGGCAAAACAGCTGGTGTATCGCAATGTACCAGATATCGTTTTTGCAGCACGCGTCTTGCAGTATTCGATAGCGAGGAGTCTCATTCAGTGGATCCAGGCCCGCGGGACTACTCGCAGATTGTACGGTCCGCGAGTAGACTGCGTTTTGCCAATCCTTCATCCGTGGGGTCGTTTCCTGAGCTCTTGCTTCTGGGCCCTGAGGGAGGGGCCCAAGACGTGCCCTCTTTTGCGGTGGTTCGTGGGCCTCCGCGGCCATCGCAGTCGTGTGTGCCGTTGATCCAGCAGACAATCCCGTATCATCCTCTTGCCTAGTTGCAAGCGCACTTCTCGACATATGGTTGATTGCCACAGGCTGGCCAGCTGTGGTAATATTGGCTTCGTACAAACTAGCCTGCACCGTGGCTCCCACGCTGTGTGGTCGGGAAGGCCCACCTGCTGCAGCTTGGAAACCCAACTCGACTGCGTCGTTACTATTAGGGTTGTTGTTGGAGGTGGGTATCATGGCATCGTGGTTGACGTCGTGGTAGGCGCTGTGGTTGGTGTCGTGGTTGGCGTCATGTTGATAAGGAGTTGGTTGTTGCATCGGTGCAGGGCCATCACCGTAGCCACTGGTCGTGTAGTTGGGGCTATCGTTGCGTGTCGAGACGTTCGGACTTGGCTCATCGGTCGGGGCTGGAGATGGTAAGACGGCATTGTTTCTGTCGCCGTCAGTTAGCCGGATGAAAAGAGGAATGAGGCATGGACGCCAGTTTTGGCGGGCTCATCCTTGAATCCAAGGACTTGGACGACGAACAAGCGTGATCGCAATCTTGCTCTGCGACAGCAGGACATTGACGCATCGCAACGACTGGGATTTATTACGTACCTTTCATCATCTACATATGCCGGCAGGACCACGAGCTGTTCTGCCATTCTGCTCTCCTGGTCCGGCACGAAGGCATTTTGGGGGCCTTTAGGGTCCTTGCGAGACCAGCCGCGTTTGCGTTTCGGTACAGCACTACTCGGGAACGAAGCGCCGGTGTCATGATTCGGAGGCTGCTGGCTCATCATCCATGGCTTTTGGGTTCCGCCGAGGAAGATGTTAATGGTGTCGTTGGTGCGGGCTCCGTCTCCGATCGTAACCCGCGACTGGGGCTGCGTGGAAGACGGTGGCATCAAAGAGGGTGGCATTTCACGGGTCGACGGAGTCGGGAGAGTGTCTTCCTTGAGCCTAGGGGAATACCTGACGGATTAACGTGCATTCAAGACGCTTGCAGGGGGCTTATGGGGCATGGAGCGCAGACGGAATTTAAAGGTACTCGTAGTACTTACCATTTAAAGTGTTATAGCATCGGCAGCATGGAATCAACGTCTCCTCTTTCTGAGATCAAGCGTCGCCCAGTCGATCATGGTTTAGCAGGTGATGTCTAGTTCAGCCGCGGGGAGGAAATATGTTCGGCAATCGCGAACAGTCGACAGAAGAAGAGCGCGGTTGGTGGCACGGGGCACCCGGGGATACGGATTCAGAGCGTGTATGGGTTGGGTAATGTGCGAGGCGAAGAAGACGCGGTAAACAAATCGAGGTTTAAGGCGAGGGCGAGGCTCGAGCACAGCCGAGGACGAAGACAAAGACGTCTGTAGTGCTGAAAGCTGATGTGTAAGGAGAGAATATCGGCAACGGCACGGCGCTGAAGGCAGGCTTTGATCGAGGACGACACGGGGCGACGCGGCGGGGGAGAGAGCGACGAGGGATGGATGACGACCGACGACAAAGGTGAAGAGGAAAGAACCGAGTGATAGAAAGAAGAAAATCAATATGAGAGTGACCAACAGCAAGGGCTCAAGTGAACGGATTGAAGTGAACGGGAATTGATTAGAGAGAAGAGAAGAGAATCGGGCCAGCGGCCTTTGATGAACAAATGAGGCATGGATTGCATGTCCTCGAAACTGCGGTGCGGCGCCTAGTAGCAGAGGAGGTGCACTGTGAAGTGAAGTGAAGTGAAGCGAAGCGATGCGACAGACTCTAGTCATGATCCAACCACGGTCAACTCCTCATCCAGATCAATGGACCATCCAGCGACTTGATGCTGCTTCGGCCGCTGCCAGGCTTTAGTATGATACAGCGCTTGCCAGATGGATCATTGCGTTTGGCCCGGCATCACCCTGGAAACTTTCCCGTGACGGGTGAGCCATCACATTGGGCCACTTGTATCTGATGGTAGCATGCATTGTCGTCCATGAGTTGGTTTGCGCTGGTGGTGGGTCATCATCTCTCGAGCCTCAACTACCAACTTACCTTACATAAGGATATAAATACACTCCAACAACAACCAGAATCTAAGCCTTACGAAAGATTATCATGGTAGTCCGGTGATACATCCAATCGTGCAGGGAATCTCTTCAGTCACAGTATTGCATCGACAATGCGTCATGATTTCATTACCACAGGTACTTGACGAGACCCGGCTGCATCAAACGACATACAGTGCTTCTGACAACCGTTATTACTGTATGGATAAATCATCCGTCCCAAAGATGCGTCGGTGTCGACGAGTGTTGGTGCAAGCAAACATTACCCCTTGTGAACAAGTGACAGCTCGCAATGTCTATTCTCGCAGTTTACCACAGCAACACGGGCGAGTCGTTTCGCACATATCAGAATTCACTTGCATCTACCTAGTAAGAAGCGGTGAGATGGAGCCGGCGGGAAAGAACGGTTCCTACCGTCAGTTGGGTTGCACAAGACGGAGATGGTCGAGGTTACGTGTACGAATAGCCAACGTGGAAACATTTCCGAGTCTCCTTCTGTTTGCCCAGCCTGTCAAATATCTACCACCAAGACTACGATCCTGAAATATGGCTGTAATGGAACACTCCAAGCAGGCATCGAGCGATGTCTTGTTAGTATTATATTGACCAGGTATGAGTCAGTCACCTTACCGTTGAAGTGGAGCTTAAAGCGAAGCGTTCGAACATTGGACGTTGGCTCTCTAGGTTGGCAAGTTGGGTGATGCCATGATACATGGTGGGTCACGACGATACAGGTCGAGTGAGTGGGAGGGAGGGTTTTCAATACATGCATCTGAGTGAATGTGGAGTTGAGAGACATTCTTTTTTCTAAAGAGGCCGGGTCTGGATTCTAGCTGATGCTCTGGGATCCATGGATATCCTCCGAGGAGAAGTTGGTTGTCTGTCTCATGTTATTAGACTGCTTTCCAGTTTGGGTTGATTCCGTTCAACTTGAGCTAGTATTGCACTCTCCATGATTCCAGTTTAGCTTGGCTTGTGAAAGAGGCCGGGGTTGTTAGGTTGCTCCTTTTCTTAGACTAGTCTTCTACGTACATACTACCACGTAGCACCTACCTAATCATTGAAGCATTTCATCAGTGGCAGCGCGTCTATTGCCTCCCCTGCAGCATCTGTCTTGCTCGTCCATTTCAGGGCATTGCTTAGAAGACAGGTTCCCCTCTGTATTAATTCGCTGAATATCAGCCCTTCCTCTCGCCATCTCCATCCGTACAGAATCATACCTTATATGGATACCTTACCTTATTCCCTGAACAAGACATTATCACTATATTCTCCACATTATTTACTCGCTCGGGTCTGAAAACTCTTGTCTCCCGCTGCTACTGATGGGGTGCCCAGATTGTCCAGGCGTTGGATTATTGGGACCAGCCCATCGGAGGTGGCATCGGCGCCGAGAACAAAGTACCTTACCTAGATTAATACTTGAGGTGACGTTCCGAATTCCTGGGCTATCTGAAAACCTTATCCAAGAAAGCTTCTAGCCTAGCAATTATCTCCTCTCATCTTCAGTTGCGCCCTACAACCTAAACCCTGCCAGGCCGTTCTGCCGTTTCGCCATATTCCTTTTCTGATCCGACCCGCGTCAATCCTCCAACGCTGCCCGGCGTTTGCCAATGCCGGTCTCGGGTCTACGAATACATAGAAACACTCCATCCACTATTACACTCTTTGCCTCTGCCTTTGCCTTTGCTTTCACGACAAGACCATCTTTCCTCGTCGTCGACAAGCCACATCACCTACCGACAGGCACCGCACCAATCGCATGCCTCCACGCCAATTTCTCATCCGCTTTCTTCAGGGACCGACCCAGGTATTCGTCTCGGACGCTCCACCACGGCACCAGTGTTGCAGTGCATCTCCACCGAGGTACCTGAAAAGACTGGATCTTTGACGGGGACAGCGCAGCCCAGCAAAGCACGGCACAGCCCAGCGCATTTTCAGCTCGAGTATTTGACAAAGTCGGGTACGACGGGAAGTACCAGTAGTGTACGAAATAGTGGACGGATTGCAGGGTACAGCGCACAAGACGCTGAAGCTGCAGCGGTTGAAGCACCCACCCGCCTAACGCCCGCCACCCGCCGCCCACACACAAGCTTGAAGCCCCTCGCCATCCATATCGCTCGACGACACCACCACCACCACAGCCTCAACCCATTTTCCATCCGTTCGTGCTTCGACGCCAGCTCCAACTCATCCTCACACCTCACCTCCAGCTCCCCCCGATCCGCTTCGCCCCGAAATCCTGACATCGAACGTCGAAGCCCGCCACAACTGGCCTGGCGGATGGCTTCCGTCACGCTTGCGCAGGAACAGCAACTGCATCCTCTCTCGCTCTAGTTCCAACAATCCTTCTCCCTTGAGTCTCCGAATCCCCAAGCGCCTGTCTCACGGCGCTGCTGTCGACTGCCGCAGCCTGCTGTCGTTGCAACTGCCGACTCGCCCTTTGGAAGCTGGCGTTTCCCGTGTTCGTCCTCGCCCGTCGCCCAATCTGATTCTACCAAACTTCATTTCCCAATCATTATCGCCTTGCACCATCGCAATATGGCCGCCAGAGGCCCCGATGATGGCCACGGCCGGCCCGCTCTTGGCGACATCTTGATGGTTATCCGTGAGTTGTCCTCGCCCTTGTCCTGTGCTGCCCTGGCCCTTTGGCCGCGCAATCGCGCCACTGTTCTAACCCATCATTCCTTTATCTGTAGATGATTTCCAAGCCCGGAGTTCCGACGAATTGAGCCTGGTCAAGGGCGATCGAGTTGAGCTCGTAGAACGAGACGATGAATTCGGCGACGGATGGTTTCTGGGTCGCCACCTCATCAACAGCAACACCGGCCTGTTTCCCGAAGGTTTGTTGGCTCCGCGCGCCATGATACCACGTTCACCACGTTCTAGCGACAGCTAACCTTGCCAAGTCTATACTCGACCGTCACCCAAGAACGTCCCCACCAGTGCTTTCGCTGCCTCGAAACCCCTGGCTCCTCTCCATGAGGTCGTTCCAGAGCCCAAGGCCACAGGTTCTGCCGATGCTTCCTCACGAGAAATAACAGCCCCCCAACCACCAGCAATAACACCCCCGAACGACAACCCTGTGACACTTCCGCTCAACTCTGTCAAATCCGATCCTGTGCTCCCCCTCGGCGAATCACACAGTGGGCCTTCCTTGACCGCTATGGGCCAGAACAACGCGAGCCAAGACAGCCATGTGCTTAACGAAACCTTGAATGTCATAAACGAACACATCACCGACCTCCGATCTCCTTCGAGTAACGGTGGGCTCAGAGCCGCGGCTACTGACTCCGGAAGCGAATACAGTAGCAACATACTCGATCACCGTGCGTCCTACATTCAGGGAGAGGAGACTGATGAAGAGGAGGAAGGAACCCACACCCGGCTTGAAGTCGAATCATGGTCCCCCGATGCTGTCGCCGAATACCTCTTCACGTCTGGAGTAGAAAAACACCACTGTGAGGTCTTTCGTGACCAGGAAATCTCGGGCGAAGTCTTGCTAGGAATGGACCAGAGCTCCCTGTTTATCAAAGCGTTTGACCTAGGTTCTGTGGGTCGCCGACTGAAGACATGGCACAAGATTAAAAGCCTGCAAGATGAAGTCGGGGGCGTGGGACTCGAGACGCGACGGACCACCCAGACTTATGGAAGCGAAGTTGGGTCTGAGGATGCGAGACGATTGAGGAGCCGAACGAATACCCTTACCAATCGACCTACGTCCATTCAAACTCGACGGCTTTCATTATCGCAAACACCCAAGGCATCGCCGACATCGATGCAGTCCCCACTGTCTCCGACACATGCGCAAGATAGCCCGACCCTAGCTAACCACGTAAGACGACCATCTGCGGCATCGGTCAGAGAACTGCATCACTCACGACGCCATTCATCAACTGATTTCCGTATGCCGGGCGCCGCCGCTGCGCCCGGAATCACCCCTATTCCTAAGATTACCAGCACGAGTGCCTTTCCGTCCATCGATGGAACGCACAAGAAGCAACCTTCGTTCGACCGAAACTGGACTTTAGGAACCGCCTACTCTGCTCAACCTCCCCCACGACCACTATCGTCGACTGGCCTTCAAGACTTGCTGAGTCCCCCCGACGCGGAACTGCAAGATTCTGCCGTTGATTTGGACCGAGGTTATTTCTCTGGTACAGAGGTGGATGGAAGAAGGCGTAACGTGCTGCGGAAGCGCGACAGCCTCACTCACTCGAGGAAGTCAAGCTACACTGAGGAGCAGAGGGTCCGCAGTGCCACAGCTATCTCAAGACACTCTAGATTTGGAAGCATGGGCTCTGTCAACGAAGGTTCCGCTTCACCTGCGGCACAAAAATACTATGGTATACCGGTGGGGCCACATAGGAGAACGGCGTCGACCACGACAACCGAATCCATCCGGAATATGCCACCAGTCAAGGACGGCCCTTCGCCTACCGTCACAAAACTCGACACCGCTGCTTCAAATGCCCGCTCTCCCGTACCCTCTGCTCCGCCAAAACACCAAGGTTTCAACTCTGAGTGGCTGGCTGCCAAGTTTAATAAGCCGCTCTCTATGGCCGGCAGCAAGGGCATGCGCGCTATATCGGACAATCTTACCCTAGACCGTTCCAAGGTGACGACTCCAATCGATTCGCCTAATAAGGATTCAATTGACTCTCCGGCGCGGACCGGATCTACTACACCGTCTGGGGGTCCCAGCTTTGACCTCGATTCACCAGATGCACCAAAGAGCCCCAGTACGATGACCACGCAAGCCAGCAAGAACAAGGGAAAGAAGGGAAAGAAAGAGACGAGCGCATATACCCGAGGTCTGTTGAAGATTTCACCTCAAGAAGCTATGAAGGATGCCGAGTACAGTGGCTGGATGAAGAAGAAGAGCTCAAACCTAATGACAACATGGAAACCCCGACTATTCGTTTTAAAGGGACGAAGGCTGGCGTATTATTACTCGGAAAATGACGACCAAGAAAAGGGGCTCATCGATATTTCGTTCCACCGAGTACTACCTGCCGACAACGAGAAACTGACCGGGCTCCATGCAACCATCACCAGTGTGGTGGGAGGACAAGGAATGCCCACCAGCCAAGCTGATTCCGAGGGGCTTGAGAAGGGGGACGACTCAGTATTCATCTTCAAGCTCGTCCCACCTCGAGCTGGACTATCGAGAGCTGTCAACTTCACCAAACCGACTGTTCACTACTTTGCAGTACCAAACCTGAAGCTGGGCCGCTTGTGGATGGCAGCCTTGATGAAGGCGACGATCGATCGCGACGACACGAAACCTATCGAAACCACGTACCAGCAGAAGACGATATCACTTGCAAAGGCGAAGCAAATGCGCCATCGTCCACCCGCGCTCATGAACCTTGAAGAAACCACAGAGGATGATGCCAATGCCGACAGCAAGGAGGATACCAACGGCGGCCTCGGAATCTCGTTTGACGAGGCGGACAGCGGTGTTTCTGGCGTGGACAAGTTGGTGGTACCGAAAGTCGACAGCGCCAAACTGAACATCGACTTTGCAGAGAAGGATAGTGCTCTACCGCCGCAGAGTGCCTAGGCGGCGTGGCGCGGTAAGTTTCAGCGAGGAACTCAAGACGACGAACGATGATGGCCATAGTTCTTAACTGGGATGGGATATAGGGGTGTTGGTGTTGCAACGTGTTGCGAATGACGGGGGCCACAGTCACTTTTATGGAGGTGCTTCATGTATCAGCCTTCTATTTCTCGCTTCTGCCTGCCAAATGCGCCTTCGCATCATATATAAATCTGTCATATACGACGCCTACGCACTATTCAGCATTTGAACGACTACGCGGGCTGGAAGCAGACGACGACGGACAAAATACCGGTGACGAAACATGGGGAAGAATGATGTGCCGAGGAGATGAGCGACGGGTTTTGGTTGGTTCCTGGGATGATCTTGTTCTTTCGAAGCATGGAGTGTAACGGTCTGATGGGGGGAATTTGGGTTTGAAGGTCAAATATACATATTAGCGTCTCCCCTTTTTCTTCAACATGCCCCCTTTTTTGTTACTTTAATCTCACGACATTTTTTGGTGGGATGGACTACTTGGTTCTGGTTCTGGTTGTGCATGTGGATGTGGATGAGCTGTCGCTGCGGATCTGAGGTTGCTTCTGTTGACCAGAATGCACGAACAAGAACGGCAGAGAAATGTATGTGAGCTACAAGAGACACAAGAGAATACCAGTTAAACGAAAACATGATTCGAATTCATTTGAATAGATGTCAGCTTGCTCTGGGCATGGATGCCGATTAAAACCGCACCTCCTCCCAAGCACATACGCCTTTGATATCCATAGCTGCTACTACCTACTTAGTAGTTACCTGATAACCCCGTCCCGTCCTGTGGGAATGCAGTATCCGACGCATATCAGTAATTCATACTCCTCGTTACACCGCTAAATTAAGACGCGAAAAACAATACAGGCTTCCGGTAGCCAGCCCTCTGCCATGCTCCGACATCACTACTTCACTATCTGGTGCATGCCCGTGAGGAGCTGCCGGATGGACTTCATGAGGTGCTGCTCGACACCCTCGAAGTTGGCAGGGGAGCTCTCGCCCTCGGCTTGCGAAGGCACGATGCTGGCCTCTGCGAGGCCGAGAACGCGGTCGATGGCGGAAAGCGTGACGGCTTCGGCCTTGGCCTCGCCGAGCTTGACTTTCAGGGCTTTGATGGAGACATCCTTGAAGCCGGTGAGGGAGTGGAGGACCTTGGGCTCGAGGATGGAGGCCGTGCTGACGTCCGGGGTAGCGGAGCCGCCGGGGGTGGGGCTCTTGTTCTTGGAGAAGCCGTCGATGACCTGTCGGATACCCTTCATACAGATGGCCTCCATCTTGTCGTTCTCGGTGGCTTCCTTCTTGAGGCCGATGCAGCGGTTGAGAGCTGACATGACGATGGCCTCGGCCTTGGGATTGCGGGCTTTCTTGAGGTTGTCGACGAGGCCATTCTTGAGACCGGCAACAGCAGCTAGTAGACGAGGGTTGATAACTGGTCGAGGAGTTGGAGGGGGTGCCGTGGTTGCTGGTGTTGCTGCTGCCACCGCTGCTGTAGGCTGGTGGTTAGGAGGGGGAGGATGATGTTGTGATATAGGGGCTGGGCCAGGGATCGTCTTGGTTGCGACTGGCGCTACCGATGGCAATGGTCGCGCTGGTGGAACGGGGGTAGGCGCATGGCCGTCTTCGCTCTTGATCGGGAGGTTGGTCGGCGGTGGTGGCCTCGATGCGTAGGGCGAGCTGTATGCTCCTGGTTGGGCCCCGCCGATCTGCGGTCGAGTAGCGGGAGCGGGCGGAGGCCCGTAACCGGGCAGCTGCGCGGGGGCTGGCGGTTGAGATGCTATCGCCGGTGCTGCTTGGCCTGGCGGTGAGGCTGAAGCGCCATACGGTTGCATCGGTCGTGCTGCGGCTTGGGCCTGCTGGGCGTTGTATATTGGGACCTGGTATCCATGGGGTGCTTGACCCGGGGGTACTTGGCCTTGGGAATACGGCACAGCCCCAGACGCCATGTGTTGAGCGGCGTTGTAAGGGTAGGAATAAGGTCCGTAGCCTTGCGTCGCCAATCCTCGATCTGGCGACGTCGGCTTGCGCTTCTTCCCTGCATCGAGCTCAACCCCTGGAACCCGCGACCACAGGCTTGTGTTTTCATCTTTCTTGAACGCCTCGTTGCCAATCAGGTTGTGCCGCACACTGCTCTCCCAACCCTTGGTTTCGGTGTGGAAGTGAAACCATGGATAGCTTTGGCATATTCTCTTGTAAATCTGCTTCAGCGTAAGGCCGTCTGGCCCAGCTGCGGTCAGAGCTTCGTCGATGAGAATACCATAGTTCTTGTTCGGTTTTTGAAGCTGGTCCTCGGTATAATCCTCTATCTTGAGCGTCAGTGGTGGCGATTTGGGCCGGACCTTTTTGTCCTTCTTCTCTCTGGCACGTCTCTCTGCTTCCGAGCCTTCTGCGCCTTCCTCGTTCTTGGGTTTTCGAGGCTTATATTTGCGCTTCTCCGGCCGGTCGCCACCATCGTCGGGAAGGGGATGTTTTCTTGGCCTTCCGACCTTTCGCTTGATTGGTGGCTCCATGGGTGGTTCTTCAGGCAAGGTCTTCTTTGCCATTTCTTGCTGTTGTTTCTTCAACAGACGTTGTTCTCGTTTCGACATAAATCCGTTCTTCGGAGGTCTTCCAGGACCTCTCTTCTTGGGTATTTGGGGCATTAGTAGCTGGTGTTCGTGTGATTCGAGTATGGATTCGTGTTTGACCCCTGATTCTGCCGTCTCAACGGGATCATCTGCCTCTACCTCTCCCTCTGCATCAGCATCTGCTGCCTCAGCTGCCTCATCCTCATCGCCCTCGCCGTCACCGTCACCGTCGCCCTCATCCTCGTCGCCGCCGCCATCGCCGTCGTCACCGTCGCCATCACCATCACCGTCTTCATCCTCACCAAAGTCGGATAATTCTGGTGCGGTGGGTGCGTCTGAGAGTTCATCGCTTGTGTCGTGAATCTCGCCATTGCCGTGCGACGACTCAAAATCAAAGCTCATCTCCTTTCCGCCTTGGGCATGACGCTTCTTGGAGACTTTGACAGGCTCCTCCTCCACGTATTCTTCGGCGCCGGTCCGGCCTCGCTCGACACCATTTATTAAGAAACGGAAGCCAATGTCTTTGATTTGCAGCCGATCGCCACTCCTCAGGACGACCTTGTCGCTCTTATAATGCACATCCTCACAGAAGAAGCCATTTTTGTGCAGGGGGATGGCTTCAAACACCCCCTCATTCTCATTGTAGGTAATTCTGAGATGCTCCCGGGAGATGGCCTTGGTCTTTCCCGCGATGTTCGGACCTGGTGAGTGGATGCCGATGAATGGAACGTGCCATGGTGAGGGCCGTAGCGAGTTCAAGTCTACGGCAGCAGCGCCAGGAGTATGTTCTATGTATTGCCGATTCGAAATCATGTTCTCCTGCGACTCGTCGATGTCATGTTGCGATGAACCTGAGGTACTTGTTTTGCGTCGCTTTGCCGGGCGGACGTTGCCTTCGCTATCTGATTCTGGTCCCAACATTCCACCTTCTTCACTCACGTATGACTTGCTGAACTTGCCTCGGTCGTGGGCTATCGGCGATGGAGGCGGCAGTCCGTGGCTGGCGTTTTCCTCCGCAAGACGGCTGTACTTCTCGGACCGCTTCTCGTCAGTGCGCGCCTGTTCAAGGGCACGCTGATCTCGTCCGATGATGACGGCATAAGTGGTCATTTGGAACACGCTGTCGGCGAATTCGATGCGCGCGAAGGACTCGAAGACCTTGTCAGTGCCGGTCTGATCGAGGACGCCCGACGGGGATAGCTGATTGCCAAAGGCCGTGGCCATCGGGTTCGGTAGGTGAACCTGGGAGGGAGTTACTGTGGGAGGGGGCGACATGGCGTTGGGAGCGCCCGACATGGCAAAGGCCATCATCATGTAGGCTTGTTGTTGGTCCAGGCTGCTCATGGGAGCTGGGGTGAATGGTGTAGACGGAGCATGATGGTCAGCAGCCATGACCGCCATCTCGCGTTCTAGTTGATGTTGCATATGCGCAGCTTGTTGCTGGGCGGGCGGAGTCTGTTGCGGCTCAATGTGATCTGCGGTTGTGGTTGCGACGGCCGAAGGGGCATCCGGCATTGGGCAATCTGCCGAGGCGACGCCGCCATCGGCATCAGGCTGAGCTCCGGGAGGCTCTGGAGGATGTGTATTGGCGTTGCTGGGGAGCATAGAGGATGAGCCTTCAATGCTGGCGAATGACGCGTGGTTCGGGGGCGTCGAGGGCGGTGGTAGCAGTGGTGGTGATGCTGCGGGCGGAGGAGGCGGTGGTTGTGGTG
>JAANBC010000353.1:0-34134 GCA_014621405.1 Stylonectria norvegica
TAATAAATCTCTTATATAATATAATTAGTATATATTTATATTAAATATTAAAACTTAACTCTATATTTACTTATAAAATTCTATTTATAGAATTCTTTTATTTTTATTTTTAAAGTTAAAGTTTAATATTTAATATTAAGAGAATTAGTAATTAAAAAAGCTAGTTACTTTTATATATATATAAGTTAATATCTATATAAAAAAAAAAATTAAATTAATTATATATAGAAGTATTTATAAATAGATTTAGTTACTTTAGTTAGCCTAGTTACGAGTATCCACTTTTCCTAGTTAGTTAGTTAATAGCAAAAATTCCTATTAGTTTTAGTTAGTTAGTTAATAGACGGCCCTGACTAACTAAACTAAGTGGATACTAGTTATTAGTTAGTTAAAAGTTACGAAATTCCTAAGCCTGGCTGGGTGTCAATGCCTTGACGAACGATGCAGGGGGTGGCTGCCTCCCTGGCCCATGAGCGAGTGGAGATGCAGAGGCGTGGCAGTGAGAAAGAGAGAAGAGACACCGAATCTCTGTGGATGCTGGTTGGTCGCAAAACATCCATAGTAGCCCAGGTCTATTAAAAAGAACGACCTGAAAGTGAAGGCATCCATATTACCGCTGGGAGTTGGAATTTGGAGGGTTAGCTTGGTTATCGCGCAGAGTCACCGCCCCAGTAAAGCCCCGCAACTGTCACTAACAACCCGGGCGCGAGCTTACGGGGACTAGAACCCGGGATATCGACCAATAGATACCCTTGCTGATAGCAACAGTCTGCCCCACTCATCGCCAACAACCACATCCACCGCATCTAGCATCGACCTCTAGCTCCACACGCAAACCCAGACTCAAGCTACCAGCTCGGAACGGAAGCGACCGACCAAGATGCGCGCGATGCAACGGCATATCTCGAACAGAGTCCACGGCCACATATCACACATGTACCAAGTATTCGTTGCTCTAGCACTGTCCGCGAAGTATGGCTTCTCAAATTCTACCTGGTACCGCTCCCGGACCCGCTGGCAGCCATCGTTAGTGCGACTGCCTTGTTTGGGCGCCTAATTTTGGGAGTCCCGCAACTTTCATCTTCACGGCCAACACATGTGGACATCCATCATCGCTTCTCCTACTCTCGTTCGTCGATATCGTACACTGGAGGTGACGGTAGTGGCGCACCCTCCCCTCGGGCTCAGAGGCATGCATCCGGGACGTGGCTATCAGCCTTGCTGCAGAGGAGGTTCGGAAGGACTCGCTGCGCTCAGCTCAGCCGCCTAGAGGCTCCCAGAGGCATCTCGACTTCCCTTCCTCAACCAAGCGGTTCAGCCCTCACAATGCAACGCAAAGTTCGGTAATTACGCGCTAGATGAAATGTCAGCGTTCAAGTGTCGATCTCATCAGAAGGGGGGGCCCCTGCCGATGGCTGTCTCTGGACCGAAGTGGAAATACCTGGTAGCTCGGACACTGGATGAACCAGGGAGTCTGTCGATATCCAATGCAACTGGTCCGTGAAAGACACCACGGCAGCATCCACGGATGGGTCGCGAACCATGCCCATCATCTGTCTGAGGGTTAGGCCTCAGAGTCCGGCCTCTCTCTCTCTGGCTCTTTGCCCGACCATATTGCAAAGTCTGCTGTGACTCGGATCTCACCATTCGCCCATCTTCCAAAAAGCCTGGCCCTGCTGGTCCTTCCCAGTCTGCTGCTGCGAAGCGCGCCATCACGCCCCCAAGCCATGGCATGGATTGAGATTCGTCGTACGTATTGGATGCTGCGGATGCGGATCCTGTGCCTCTGGCCCTCTGGGGTACCTTGCGTATGAGGAAGCGGAGTCTTCCAAAGCCCACTCCTTCACCAACCCACCCGGCACGTACGCCGTCCCGGCGGCCAGGAACACACTTGGTGATTGGAACAGTACGTACCGTCTCGATGCGGCTCTGCTGAGCTTGTGCTTCTCTGCGAAGGATAGTCTGCCATTTCCGTTTCCCAAATGGCCCCAAAAGACAGCGCCGGCGTGTTAGTCGAGCCTTTCGACCACTCAGCACCCAGTGTCTATAATCCATCCATCTGCCTTTTAATAATACCTTCCCTCCCCCTAACACCACAATGTCTTTTCTATCTTCATGCCTCTCTCGTCTCATCATCAACTTTTCAAGTTCCTTGATTCAATTCGTTGGCTTCCTTTGTTGTCCGTTTTCCTACATGTTGGTGACCGACGAACGCTTTGCATCGCGACACAGACACACTTTGTCCTGCCCTGCAGCTACCTTTCTGTGTTACATTCGACGTCGTCAAACCATCTGTATCTGCTTCCCAAAGGCGGACACGAGGCTGAATTGATCTCTTCTCTTCCCCTCGCATTGTCACACCTTCTCTGTCGAAGACGCATTTAACAGCACACCACGACCAGCCTTTGCCTCACCCGGCTTCCTCGCCAAAATAGGACACTCACACCAGGCTCCTCTCACAGCAGTGGCCCTTAGAGCTCTGCAAGATGTCTTTCCAAACCTTCCCCATAGAGGGTAGTTCGGATGAGACACCGTACGAAGATGACCAATTCTCCTACTGCGGCCCTTCAGCCAGCAACATGCGCCATGACAACTTTCACGGCTTCATCGATCCAAATCTTGAGGCTGGGTCTTTCGCTCCAGGCTATTTCCAAGACCAATGGGGAGTTCGAGTCCCGCAGATGCAGCGATATCTTCAGGAGCAAGCTTCGATGTCTCCCTTCCAAACATCTCAGACACACTCTATGCAAAGTTTTGCGTTCGCGACTCGCCAACAGGCCATGGTCTCTTCTCCATCTCCTGGATCTCGTGGGCGAAATGAATCTCCGTTCTCCCTCCTGGATGCACAGAGTCCTCTGACGGAGAGCGACATGTGCCTAGACAGCACTCAAGGCCCATCCACTCCCCCTGATATGGCTATGATGCCTTCTCCCTTCGCAGCTTACGATCATTGGGACGGGTACCCAAATCAGCATTCCCTGGCAGGTATTGCTTGCATGCCCCTTGGCGGATGTGTCAATCTGTCGGAAATCAACCCAAGTCGAGACGGCCTTGCAGATTATAACATGGACACCACCATTGACTTTAGTCTCGATCAAGTTCGAACTTCGACAGCACCACTTCCTCTCCATATCAAGGCTCTGGGGATACCGCTTCCAGCCAGTCCGCTCTTCGACGCACCATGAGTCCTGCAAGCAGCCCTCCTACGACTGAGAACAGCACACATTCCCATATCCTGCCCGTCATCACGTATCCCGATCCTGAGAAAATGGACAAGGATAACAGAACCCCCGTTGAGATAAAGTTGGAGTACCCTCACGGGGATGTGGACGAAGACTACAAACCATCTGCTTCCAGAACACCAGCCCGGCGCCCTAAAACCGCCCCTCGTCGAGTTTGCAAGAAGAAGTCACCCGTCAAGTTGACCGAGGAATCACATCTCGTCAGACATACCGCTTCTTCGGTCACTTCTCCGTCCAGCGACAACCGCAGACTACTCACATCGGTCGCTAGCAGCCCCAAGGCTTGCCCCGAGTGCAGCAACTCTTTCAAGGACGACACCGCACTACAGAAGCACATAAAGACCCAACACACTCGCCAATTTATCTGCATCTTTCATTTCGCCGGCTGCGAAGACACCTTTGCGGCAAAGAACGAGTGGAAGCGCCATGTCATGTCCCAGCACATAGCACACTACTACTGGCTCTGCAAGCACGACGAGTGCGGACGGACGTCGCAAAATGGCACCCAACGGTCCCGAACACCCACACACGGGCGGCCCTTCCGACGCAAGGACCTCTTCTCTCAGCACGCCCGCCGGATGCACGCCTCGCCGACCACCCGCCGGACGGGCAAGAGCAGGAGCGCCGCGGCGGAGTGGGAAGCGCAGCTCAAGTCCATGCAAGACAACGCCCATCGCCAGCGGTGCGAGTTGCCGACCTACATGCGTTGTCCCGCCCAGGACTGTGCCGCCGATTTCCACGGCGAGACGGCGTGGGATGAGCGAATGGAGCATGTCGCACGTCACCTGGAGGGCGCAACCGAGGGCAACGAGCCCAAGGTGCAGTTCGGCGGGCCCAACGACGACACTCTCACCGAGTGGGCGGCGCACGAGAGCGTCAAAGCCATCCGGCGAAACCGTGCTGGAAAGTGGGAAGTTTGCTGCCCCCTGAAGCACGCCCACGCCGACACAGGTATCGTGCCCGGAGCCCGTGGCCAGGTCAGCCATGATGAAGATGCCGAGGGCGAGGACTGCTACTGAGCGGGTTGGATGAGAGGGCTTGCATTGGTAGAACGGGAAAGGGGGAATTTAGATGCTCATCATGGTAGATGGGGAAAGGGAGGTGGCTTCGCTTGCGCTTCACAGTTTAAAGTACTATTTTGTTTTCTTGGGAAATAGGTTTGTGCTATCAAGATACCATCGCTTGGATTTCGATGACTGGTGTATGAACCATCATGTCTTCTCTGCTCTTCTTCATATTTACGGTACTTGCTGTGTTATTCTGAGGATTCATAGAGGGAACAAATATAGCTTACGATTTATGATCACAAGCACTTCCTCCAATCTCCCACTACTCCCAAGCATCCACGAACCTACCTCCCTCTCTAGAGACCATGCCGACGCCCATACTCCACTCCCTTCCAAAGACCCTCTCAGCCCCCTTCTTTTCCCACAGAGCCTCAACTTAACTCAACTCCCTCCGCCTCCGCCTCCGCCTCCACCGCCAACGGTCGCAGAGCCTCAACTTCGCCACAGTCGACCCAACTCTCGGTGACACAGCATCTTTCCCTGCCAGCGGCGCGGTTCTGCGTGTCGGCCACATGTGCATGCCTGCAAACTGTCAGGCAGCCGCACATACTCAGCCCCTTGACGCAATGTGTAGCAGACTCGGCTTCCGATTCAGCGAGTTTGTAGTCGTGGGGATTTTGCAACCTGTTATGGCCTGAGTAACCTCGATGGTAGGTGGTGGGATTGCTCGAGGTATCGGGGTAGGGATCTGATATGTGGTGTTGCAGCCACTGACATATATGTCCGTGAAAGTAAGCCAGCACTGTTGGGGGCCAAAAGTATCTGTACCTAAAATGCGTCAAACATATCTCTTTTGCCCAACTTAGAAGTCAAGCCTGGTGCAGTTGCACTACTTAAGTGACACTACTCAAACTTATATTGATGTTACTCCTGCTACCAGTGTTGAACTGCCACACCCCCTATTGCTCTCCAGCTCTGCCAGTGTTGAACGGCGTATCCCTTTTCTTTCCTGTTGTGCGTTGGCTGACTCGCATAATGTCCCTTTTGGTCGGAGGATCGATCATCACAACTCCAAATTTCATGCATACAAAATAAATATATCTCCATCGTCCGCCTTGGCATATATCCATTTTTGGCTTCGTCTCCAATGAACCGTCATCTGCGCATTTACTTGGCCAAACTATCCTTCCAACCCTCTATTCCCAAGCACCGCTGACACTGCACGAAGCCAGTCGCTATGGGTAACTTTAGCCAACAGAAGGCAGGAAGTCGTGCTGTCATGTTTGCAGTTGTGTTCGTTCTTCGGAGCAGCTCTGTTCCTTCTGCGAGGGTTGTGTAGAGAAATGCGCATGATCGCTTCGAAACGTAACAGATCATCTCGTCAGCATCCCTACAAGCTTGGAGCAGATGTCGAAACACCAAAGGATATCGTAAAGCATGATGGTAATCTCTCGTCGAGGCTCGTTTCGCCTTTGGTCGTTCGAAATAAAAGCTTCTAAAACATCAAAAAGTATTTGTACCGGTTGTTGTAGCGGCTCATCTTCCAGTTCGATCATTTTTCGATCAGTCGTATGCGGAATTCTAATAGGCTTCGATCTCGTTATCTATATTTCGCACACTGTTTTGCGTGTGAGTTAGTGAAGCATGGTTCTGTTCACTACCATAACGCGATGAGGCCAATTACCACCAATTCATCAAGCACTCTGAGGGTTTGTAATGGCCTTGTTTGCAAACTTGGACTTCTCAAATGCTCGCCGAGCTCGCTTCTGTTGTCGCAACCTGCACCCCTTAGCGTACCCAGGTTCCATACTTTTGCGGAACTCAACCCATCTCTCATACTCCTGTTGAGTCTGAGCGTCTGGGTGATGCGGCTTGGCGACGGGCTTCGGCAGGCTTCCAGCTCCTACCGGGAAACCAGGTTGGAATTGAGGTCTCATATGAGGACCAAAGTACCCAGGAGGGGTGAAAGGGCCATTCAGCGGCACTGGGTGAGACATCTCGCTCTGGAGGCCAACTGGTCCTGGGAATACTGGGACCATTGCGTTATTAAATCCTATTCCTGTCGAAGGGCGCGTACCATAGGGTACGTCAAACCCAGGGAGCGGCCCAAAGGCAGGAGGAATTGTAGTCGGAACAAGCACTCCACCCATGGCAGGAGGGAAAGTTCCATTGGATACATTACCCAGAAGGATATGAGACGGTCCACAAGTAGAAACAGCACTGGGAGGAGACGAACTGTTGACAAGCGCACTGCTGCCAAGTCTTTGCTCTCCATTCACCCCCTCCACAGGATGATAACCGGGGTCGGAAGTATTCTATTCTCCCATTTCGGCTGCGTTCTTCTTTGCGAGAGGTACGAATTCCGTTGCTTTCGGGTTCAGGGTGTTACCCCAATCCATTGTGTCGAGAACGATTCCTGAGTCTTTTGAGCTCTCCTTATCATGGTTGGCAGTTGTGTACGACGATGGCGGGCCGGGTTTGTTCGAAGCCGCCTGCTCGTGGCGGACAGCTGTGTAGGATGATCCTACGCCAGAAAAGTTGGAACCTTCTGTGCCATGGCTGACATTGGTATAAGCAGAACTAATGCCGGAATCCGAACTGTTTGTCTGCCGTGAGCTTTTGTTCTTCGAGAGTATTTCTTCGGAGCCCCAGTGGGAGTATGTTCCGTTGGGTTGGCTTTGGGCGCCGTGACCAGGAGTTCCCGGGTACTTGTTATGCGCTTCGACTTCGGCCTTGGCCTCATGATCGGCTCCTTTATGAAGCTTTTGCAGCATCTTCTGGAATGCCTCACTTTTCTCCTTCATGATTGACCCTTGGCTGTCTTGCGACTTGTATGGTGCTCCATTTCGGATATTCGGCATGCTTTCGGCTTCAGCTGCTCGATAGGAGTTTCCGATACTAGCCACAGCAGGGTCATCCAAGACAGCTCTTCTGGCTACCTCGACACCTGTCGCCTGAGAACCTTTCATCCTGTGATATTTATGCCAATGACGGGTCAAATGTTCCCGGCGAGCTCGTTCCTGGTCGTCGTGTATATGCTGCAAGGCTTCAGGGGTAGGGCGGTTGGCTACGCGGCCTGCAAGACGCTGATCTTCGACGTGGCTGATCCGTTGAATTCTGACAAGGTCAAATTGAGGGCCGCCCTCTTCTGAGCTCCGGCGTGTTTCTGATTCTTTCTCGCCGCAACAAGGTACAATCTCGATTAGTTTCAAGAACCTTCCATTCGATTGAGCGGCAGGAACGTCCACACTTCTCAAGACACCACAAAGACCTCCTTCTCCAGGATAAGTAGTATTCTGGTCCATCGTTTCACTCTGAGGTGTCTTGACATGTCTGTTGTCGAGCTCAGAGCTACTTTGACTCGTGCTGCCTTTGTAAGAGCCACCGATGTGGTCCCAGGAGAATGTCTGTCCAGGGTATTGGTTGGTAACGGATGAGCTGCTTGAACCAAAGACTTCGCTGACGTTGCGTATTTCTGGTTCTGGAAAGGCCCAGTTGCTCACGTCTGTATCAGTCGATTCAGACGAAGTATTGTCAAGGCGTCGCTGACGCCAGTTGGGGTTCTGCATCGCTTCGCGAAATCTGGGTGTTGGGTGATGGTCATCAGAGGGCTCTTTGCGGGATAAGGCGGGTGCCGAATGTAACGAGTGTATATCGCCCATAGACTCATCTGTCGAGGAAGCGTGGTTTTCTGCACTTGCCGCGAGGCGGGCTCTCGCCCGACTATTCGGGCGGATGATGCCCATCTTCATGACTATTCAAGGTTAGCCCTTGCCTCTCTTGGCTTCTGGAAAGATAGCTTACACTTTGACTGATTCATAGTCAGGATGAAAGCAAATATTAGTGCCTTCAAAACTTGATCGAGTCACGACTGTCCGAAGTCAACACCGTCCGGGGGACAAGCCAAGCACAAGAATCTCGTCTCAGATCGACTTGCTCAATGTCTCCAACGATTTTATATGCGTGATGATACGTCTTGCTCGTCTTCTCTCTTTGATATGGTCGATGGCGACGGCGTAATGTTACCTAATGCAAGGTGGGAAAGTGAGGGAAGTTGGGGGAAGTTCGAGCGGACAACACCAAGTCGATTTGGGTCACCCGTCGCGAATGCTAGATAAACTAGAGCGCTGGTGAAGATCAGAGCATGTGTTTTGGTGATGTTGAAACTCTTTCCTAAGAAGCAAGATGCGTGGTTGGTGACGGTGTCGGGGTGGTGCTGTCAATAACCGCCACCACAACACTGCGAAACTGGACGCGATTTCGATCTGGGAATGTAACGTGTAAAGCACCAGGATATTCTCTGGCTCAATTGCCTCGTCTGCGATGTGGACAAGCTTTTGTTTTGGCCAAATTGTGCGGGCTAGTGTGCCTCGAGGAGCAAGACGAGGCGTAGTAGGAGGAACTCGGGGCGACAAGCAGGCGCAAAGACGCTGGGAAACGCTTTCAGGCTTTCTAGAGAAGATGCCTTAATGCTGAGTAGAGTAGCACGATGAATTCCAAAAAGGAAATGCAACAAGCCGTGTTGCGTTGTTTTTGTGCAAGATGATGCTTGGGAGAAGGTGGTGATGGGAGGACTAGAAGTGGCGGAGAAAAAAGGTGAAGGCACCCAGGGGGGAGACACCGGCAACCGACACTCGAAGGCCACCAACCAAGACTGCTTGGTAATTCCTTCTAAATCTTAACACCCTGGTATGCACTCTGCAAACTGCTTGCAAGATGGGGATGCATCTTTCTTTGGCAATGAGATCAAAGACATCTCAAAGAAGTTCCATGGTTTTGCATACATTTGAAGCATCTGGACGCACACATCTGAAGCATCTCGACGCACCTCCCCGAAGGCCCCCTCCAGCAACTTTCCTGACACCTAAATCTCCCCCAGTACTCTTCGTCTGGCTCCTTGCCTTGCCCCGTCACATCAGGGCTACCAGTCCTCCTTGATGCTTGTCCTTGTCCCAGGATCCGAGGCCATATACGACAGCCAGGAACAGCGCCAGGCATGAGCAGCTCTCGTCAACGTGCGGCAGGACTACTTACCCTTCGCCCTGATCTGCAGGACTACGATGCTGACATGTACACCTCAAAGTCTCCAGGAACACGAGTAGGCCTACGAAGTCTTCTAGGTCGATGACGAATCCGATCATACACACTGGTGCCCGAAAATCCTCCTCCTCACGATCCCTCAGGGGCTACAAACCAACACGCGAGGAACACAACACAACAACACTCCACGCGAACCCCAAAAACCCACAACTCTCCAAGACAAGACTCCCACACCCGATTCTCACTGAAGCCCGCGAATGCCGTACGCTACACGCTAGCCTTGGTACTGCTGGCCGGTCATGTAGGCGCTGAACGCCCTCTGCGAAAGCCAGTCAGCCATTGTTCAACATCACGAGATACTATCAAAATCACTCACAGCGTTCCTCGTCTGGATGAAGACGGTACCAGGGCCGGTAAACTTGCAGACGAGGCCCTCAGCCGAAGCCAGACCAGAGATGAGGCCGCCCGATGCGACTCTCTCCATGACATACTTAACGTTCCAAGCAATCAGGTGGCCGTTGTCGACGATGTACTTTTCGCCCTCAACGAGCTAGATTCAAGTTAGACGACTTTCCCTTGAGAAATGATGGGACAAAGCGACTCACGTCCTTTCGAATAATAGCACCGAAACTCGCAAGCCACAAGATACCAGTTCCACTGATCTTATACACCCACAAACCTTCTCCGCTGAACATGGCCTTGCCAAGACCTTGACGCTTGTAATCTTTGATGATGCCTTGCGTTGAGGCCAAGTAGGCATCTTGGCCTACGGACCAGGGGTCATTGCCCGACAACCGAAGACTGGTAATGTCTCCGAGAGTGTGCGGTGCGATCAGAACCTCACCAGGCCCAATGAAGGTCGAGGTCGCTACGTCTGCTCCAGAGATGATCTTCTTCATGCTGAACTTCAGCTGACCTTTGAGGGTAACAGTAGAAGACATAGCAACCATCGCTCCTGTTGATTCTGTCAGTCATCATAGTTCAATCAACCTTGCCAGGAGCGCCAACTCACCTGGCTTGGCACCCAGCGGGCAGCCCATGGCAAGCTGGATGGTGAGAACCGTGTTGGTGTCTCGATGGCTAATTCTGTAGCTTCCTCCATTAAAGGTTCCCACATCGTCACTCGTGGCACCTGCACCTTGGAATTGTCCTGGTGGTGGCGCCCCAGAGGCCATCATGTTGACAGGACCGGGAGTCTCAATCTGCTGTGATTGTGGCCTCTGCTTCTCAGGCAAATAGCCGCCTCCAGACTCTGGAAACGGCGGCGGTGGCGGGTCAAACTGATGTTGCGACTCAGGGGTCGCTGCCGGTCGCATAGCTAAGTTTGCATGAGCTACCTGTGAGACCGGGGCCGGAGACTGCTGGAAACTGTGATGAGGAGAGTGCTGAGATTGCTGTTGCTGATACTGAACAGACGCCGATGCGGGAGGAGCCGGGTAGTGTACGGGCGTCGGTTGATGCGGTACAGGCGAGGGGGTCTGCTGGGGAGGCGGAGCGTAGTTCAAAGCCTGAACTTGCTGAGCTTGAGGCGGAGGAGGATAGAACTGGGTCTGGTTCGCCGGAGGAGATGTTGGAGGCGGTGCATACTGTTGCTGTTGGGGAGGCGAGGCATATTGTTGCTGCTGGGGAGGCGAGGCATATTGTTGCTGTTGGGGAGGCTGCTGGGGAGGAGGCTGCTGCTGGTGATACTGTTGCTGCTGCTGCTGCTGCTGCTGTTGCTGCTGCTGCTGAGGAGCTGATGGTCAAGGTCAGTTCTACATCTTACGTACTCTTACACCGGACTACGCCTCTCACGAACCTGCACCTGGGGCCGAACCTGGCGGAGCTATGGCACATAAGTCAGTCTGAGGAGCTCGGGATGGCGGTGTCGTGTGGGAAAGCGCTTACGGGGATAGTAATGCTGTTGTCCCGACATATTGACTCGAGGTTTCGTCAATTGAGGCTTCGCTATATATGAGGAATGAAGATCAGGTCAGAGTCAAGTTGGACAGAGATGAGCGGAGGAAGCCGAGAAGCCCGTCAAGAAGCGTGAGTTTGTTGTCCAACGTTCCGCCAAGCTTCCGTACGCACGCCGACGGCCTCAGCCCCGCACCGAGTCGAACCGGACTAGATGCTGGATAAATCTGCCTTGCCTGAATGTTTGTCCACAAGCTTCAGATTTGTTCTTCCGATAAGCCAAATAACGGGTCGGCACGCAGCTAGTAGTTGAAAAAAGGTCAGTGTTTATCCCGTCTTTGATAGACTGCACGGCAAGTAGCAGAACTGATATGTTTGCGGGAAAGCTCAGTATTGAGGCCAAACAGGGCCTGGAGCCCAAACCTGTGCCCGCCGAGAGAGCTCAATCCTTCTTCGAGCCTAGAGCTCCTCCACGCATGGTCCAATCAATGATCCTGGATCTCCTCGTGAGACTCCATTGTCTTTCACGCCCAGGGTTAGGCGCCGTCGCGGGGCTGCCCAAGGCGCTTAGCGAACGATCAAGGGGACAACATCCATGTCATTGGTCGCCCAGACGGACTTGAGACCGTGGAAAACGCCAGATCATCTGTGTTGGCTCATGAGATTCCTTTCATTCGTTCCTTCAACATGGTCGACATTGAAGAACATGGCGGCTGTGGGCTGATCATTGCGTGGAAGAACAAACAAACTACTAACATATACTTGTCAAGCAGCCGTTGACTTTCCTTATAGGCAGGTCCGCTCCTTTGCAGGGTTCAACTAACGAAGGTCTCGGCGACGAGTGAAAATACCCTAAACGTCACAACTTCGATACAGCCCAAAGCCGATTGAATGTGGGCATTGTTAGTCGAGCAAGAGATCTAAGTATTGTTATTGTGAAGAAACAATACTACAAATTGGAAAGGTGTCTAGGTAGATTCTACACCTTGTTTTACGCTACTGAGATCCGATATCCCGCTAAAGAGCTTAAATAACTAACACTCAATTCACGAAGAGAATCCCCAACACAAGTGACCAGCAGCAGCAGATTCCGCAAGGGGTATTGTGTAAACATCTAAACTATCTAGACTAGTATCATCTTATCTTAAAAGAATGCTTCCCGCTCTCCATTACCCAATTCGAGTCTACCCCAAAAGGCTAGAGAATGTAAGTCCTGTAGGACCGTGAACTGCTAAATATGTGAAAACGCGACGCATGACTTGGCATTAACTCCTCACAAAGCAACAATAATGTACTTGCCAATAATCCACAAAAAGCACCGTCCGAAACGAAAACTCCATGGTATCGCAACAATCTCACTTCTTGATGCCTTGTGCTGAGAAGTCGGCGTCGCTCAAGCATTCAGAAACGACCGGGTTGTCAAAGGCGTGCTTTTGCAGATGACCACCAAAGATGATCTTCAGCATGTCAACTCTAGAAGACAGGGACCAGGAGTCGATGATGGCGACTTGATTGCCCATCCTTAGCTTTTGACGATAGCCGAACTCGGCTGCACCGTCCTCGTCAACCTTTCCAAAAGCACGCTCCTCGTGCTTGTTTCTTGGGACCATGGCAGCTGTAGAGTATCCAGGTCCCACACCCCTCTCCAATGAAGTAACGACGCTGTTGATATTCTCTCGCAAGCCCCGGCGATTCTTCTTCGACACGGCTTTGGAGCTTTCCTTGGCTATTTGGCTCAGGCGGCCAGCCAACTTCTGCGGGTCGTATGGGAGCTGGAATGGCTGACCCGTCTCCTCCTCGTGATTGCGTGATGCCTCGAAAAGAAGGGCAATACACGCGGCAGCATTGCTTTGGATGTCCACATCGGCGCTGTCTAGTTGATCGACAAAAGCATCCATAGCAACCTCGGCGACATCAGAGAGGTCCTCGACATGACTGGCTACAAAAGTCCAACCTTGAAGAGCAGCGGCCACGATAGGAGCACTATCGAAAGCTTCGATACTCTCTCCGTCGGTCTGAACGATTTCAACCAGGTAATCGAGGATATCGAGCGCAACTTCTTCGCCTCCACCACCGTAGAGTACAGCAAAGCATAGGGCGTAGATGGCGTAGATCTGGCAGTCATCATCATCGTCGTCGGTGATGATCTGCTTTATGGTCTGCTCTCCATGTTCAAAGATGTCGACGTCTTCCGAAGTGCCCATTGTGAGTGTTAGGGCCTCGAGGTTGAGCAAGCGCTCTCGAGCCGTCAAACCTCGATTTGCCCCTCGAAGGAAGATTTCGGCCAGTGAGTTGGCCGAGTTGTCTAGCCACGCATGGGTATTTGAGGTGTAGTGGGATCGTACAACCCTGATGTAAACCTCCAAGAGCTGCTCCCGAGTGTCGCTGTTATTGTGCTTGCGGTCTTGAATCTCCTCGATGAACTTCTTGGCGTCAAACGTGCTGCTCCCGTCTTCGTTGACTTCCACCAAAGAAGTACCTGAGTTAACGCTCATGGCCATATCTTCGTCATCATACTCGTCGGAGCTAACGTCGGAGCCCACGCGACTTGGGACTGCGGAATGAGAAGGTGACGTCAGAAGGGACGCCATGGGCGAGATGCGAGGGGTTTGGCTCGACGAAGCACGTCCGGACTTTATGGCTTTCTTGGAAACGGTCTTGCCGTCGCCCTTCAGGGCCTTAACTCGTGCGTGATTCATGGTGGTTTGCCGTTAAGTAGATTCGAGGCTGGTTGGTCGGCTGGTCTGGGGTCTGGGCGGGCGCGTCCTGGTGTTGGTCGGGAGCCTGCTAACGTTGACGCGGCGAACGTTGACGCGGCGAGCGGCGTTTGCCAGAAAGGTGAGCAAGTATGACGAGGATAACTTGAAGTAACTCTAGCGGTAGAAGAAGTGATCCTCGTAACGAGTTGGTCGCTGTCAGGTCCTTATATTTGTGTGACGCTTTCGTAACAGGTGGGTAAAGTGGGAAGAGGTGTTTGTGTTGTCGTTTCTATAGCCGAATATACAATCCATGGAGAAATCGGAGGCGGGTATTGTGGTAGTACTTGGAAGTGTAAAGGGAAAGTTTGTGACTGCAAGGTGGAGAGTTGGAAGGCAATAATATGGAAAACGTGGATGAATAATTGGAAACCTGACTTGAGTTGTGGCGTGGCGTAGGAGCCTTACGAGCCTGGTTTGGAACCTGGCCAGCCCACAGATGCCCGAAATACAGGGGACGTCAGGCGCTCAATGCACTGGACCCATGGACCCGTGGGCGGGAAGTCAGATCCACCGGGCCGCTAGGATGTACTGCACTGTAATGAAGACAGCCCTGCGGAGCATGGAATCCTGAGGCGGAGGAGCCCGAGCACCAACCCTGGAGAGCTCTACACAGTGGAGCGCACTAAAAACTCCCGCTAAGAAGCAACCCCCGTCCCCCGCTGTTTCGCTTGTTGTCCCTGCGGACCTCCACCCAATGATCCTTGTCTTGAAAATGCGTCATACGCACTTTACGCGCTACATCGCGGTCCCCGATGCCAGTCCGTTATCTCTTGGGTCGTCGTTGTTGGGAGTCGTCGATACCGCCCGTTTTAAAGTGAGAAATCCTCGCAGCAGCTCCAAAAGGCAGGTTCGGATGAGGTAGCATTCATGTATGTGAGCTGTAAGATCCAGGCCTCTCGCTAGTTGGGTGGGGAGGACCGTCGAAACTCTGGATATGGATGCGTTGTTGATGATTCAATAGAGTTACAGTGTGAACCGACCAGATATGCACTGTCAGTATCACACACCCCGTGCCCATCCTCTCGTCTGAACGGCCCGCCAGCTGGTCAGCAGACGTCTGCTCGGGCTATTTGAAGACGGGAGATACGGCATCCGAGCAGTTGCGTCGATTCGTGCTGATGCCATCTGAAGTAGGTAATAATAGCAATAACAAAGGTCTTTTACTCGCTTGCATCAGGGTTGTAGGATATGTGCGGGCTCACATCATTCACAGGAAAATGGTGTTGATGGTGGATGCACCGTTTGTCCGAGTGTGACTATCTGCCCCCGTTCGTGATTGCGTAGATGCCCGAGCATGCGAGCGGTCGGACTCGGCTTTCACTTGGATCTCGGGCTGGAGGTGCGAAACCGTGATGGTCGAGTGGTAGATTGCCTCGATTTTCTGTCTGACAGTCGTTTTACTTGGGAGAGGAAGGCTGGTCATGGAGACTCGAGCTTACAGGCAAATGGGAGGTATTTGCTGGCCGCGAAGATACTCTTTATGTTATCGTATTGTAACATGAGTGCACGAACCATTCACGGAGGGATTGGATCCATCCCAGAGCATGAAGGCTGATGCTGGATGTCGCCAGTGCGACTACGACGACGCAACCTCCCCTGCACAGTGTTGGGTGGCCCTCACTACCGTGTCACCCACATCAGGGCATCATCCAAGGTAGAGTTTCGGAGGGGCCCTCAGAGAGACTTTCGGTCTTTCGGCGGGTTCTGTTCTCTCTGCAGTTGGTGGGTGCCATCTTCCATTGATTAATCAAGACCTTTAGACCTACAGTATTTCACACATTTCATCGTACGCTGCGGCTTCAGTCTGTCGCGCCTTCACTACTTCCGTCTCCGTGAATCCCGGTTCACTGGGGCCTGCACAGTGTCCACCCGCCGAGCTGCCAAGTGGGACATCCCGTAAGTTCGTGGGGCCCTGTTAGGCTCCCCACCAGCGTAGTGCCGCCCATTGCTGAGGGGCTGATAAGTCGCTTATCGCTGCCTCGTCGTCTGCCTGATATGGCAGTCACCTCTCACACTGCCCCACCTCACCTTTACCATCCGAACCTCCCACCTCCCTCAAGTTGCAACTTCCCACCGTTCAACCTTCTACAACTCCTGATCTTTACGTGCCTTTTCCTCAGCAACGCAGCACACGTCTTGCCTCGTCTTCATACGCCCTACTTCTGTTCTTGTCGGATGCCCTTCGCTACGCCTACGCTACCCATCATCACCTCACGCTCACGGCGGTCTCGCAGGCCGAGCGAGTGCCTGTAACAGAACAAGCACGGTGCTACAACCCCTCACGAAACTGAGCCTCTCGGCAGGCGTCTGTTCCTGGGAACCTACCTACTTGGCCTAACCTCAGTTGACCGGAGTTTACCAAGATGGCTTCTGCCCAGTACCGCGACGAGGGTATGTCTGGCCCTCTGGGTTCTTCCTCCAAGCCGTAATAGCTGCTAATCGTATCGCAGTGCTCATCACACTATCCAGCCTCGACGCTCCGCCTACCTTCAGCTTTCCCGACCGGCGCTTTCTGCTCACCAAGGAATCCCCCACGATGAAAATCGGCCGTACGAGTAAACGCAACTCCACTCTCGAAGCTGCCAAGGGTAATGCTTGGTTTGACTCCGCCGTCATGTCCCGCGACCATGCACAACTACGGCTTGATGTCGATAACCAGGTAAGCTTTGCACCCCTTCTCCTATCAACAAAGCCGCGTCATACTAAACTCAAATTGTAGAAAGTCTATATAAAGGATATCGGCTCCCTTCACGGAACATTTCAGAACGAACAGCGTCTCGCCAAAAACATCCCTGCCCTGTTAGCAACTGGCGATCTCATCAGATTTGGTATTTCCATCGACCGAGGATCTGATAGATATCCTCCGTGTGTTATGGAAGCACGTATGCGATTTGGCCCTGATAGGTGAGCACAACTCTTCAGCAGTTACCCCACGAGATGCGCAATCGAGAGCTAATTTATGCAAGTCCTGAGAATCGCCCAAAAGTCTTCAGGGTTCCGGACGATACTGATGTGGAAGATTTGACAAGTGACGACGACCAAAGCATCCACAACAGCTCCAGCATCCTACACAAACTCAACGTTCAACCCACTCTGATTAGTTCACCGTCGTCCAGTCGTTCGCCCATTGACTTGACAATGAACGATCAGTATCCTATATCTAGCGTGCGTGATGATTACGACCACGCGGCTAGCGCACTTCCTCCAGTTCCATCGAATCCGAAGCCAATTGCAAAGGGCGAACTGGTTGATCTGACCTCGTCTGTGCAGGGACAGTCCAACGAAAGCAGCCGCTCTTCTCCGGCGCCACTAGAAGCCGCATCAACGCGAATGGCCTCTACAGAGGTACATCGGTACGAATCTACTGATATGGACACCGAAAACTCATCCGGCGATGAACCGTCGAGCCCAAGCCCAAGCCCGAGCCCGAGACTATGTCTCAGTCCACGTCCGACATGGCTTAATTGTGATGATATCTCTGCTGGCTCTGACAGCGAGCCGTCTGTCGACTTCGACGAGGAGGACGATTTCGAAGAACGCGATGAGTTCCAGGATGGTAAGTCTTTAGCAAGGGCATTCCTAGACCGGTCTCGTTCGGAAACTAACCTGGCTATAGACATTGAAGAGGTTGCCACATCTGCACATTTACCCGCTGAGGTTAAGGCACCAGTTCCGTGGCGCTCGTTTAGGCGCGAGGAGCCTCAGATGCCCATGCCCTTCAAACCTTACTCCCAAGGTACTAATGCTTTGCTGAATGGTAGAGCTTACGGACATGCCGTGAATGCTCCCTCAGATCTCGGCCGGTTCCCTATCCTAAACTCGTGTGATGAATGCCAGACAGATGCCATCGACAATTATGCGATGCTTGCCAAGCTGCCGCCCATCGACTATCGTGGTGATAAACCGCCATCACTTACACCGAACACTCCCAGCCTTCAACCCTCCATGAAGCTGCCCTCCATATTCTGCGAGTTGCAAAGCTCTCAAAATAGGGCAGCTATGATGAGATCTAAGGAGCAATACTTTGCGGCCAGAGAGGTGAACAAAAAGATGGTCGGCACCTACCAACCCTTGAAGGACCCAACAATGGAAGCGACGAGAGATGAGCAGATGGCCAAGCAGGCTCAGATAGATGAGGCTCAGATGGCGAAAGCTAAAGATGCCGGTCCCGGTGGGCGCTACTTGCGCATGAGGCCGCATATATATGACCCGGAGTACCCCACACAATCCGAGTTCCGTCCAGCCTTGACCCTCACTTCTTCGGAATTGACGGAATCCGCAGATCAGTTTTTGCTCTCGCCTCCAGTAGAAGTTCGGGATCCACCAGGCTATGAAGCCTTCGGGCTCAACGAAGGCTCGGCATATCAGTTCGAAATGAGTAAAAAGGCTGCCGGAGCTTCGACCGTGCATACGCCGACACTGAAATCGCAAGGTACAGAATCTCATGAGCCGCAAACGTTCGAGCGCGAGACTACCGAGCGCCGAGCCACCGAAGTTCGTGCCGCTGAGCCTCGTGCCGCTGAGCCTCGTGCCGCTGAGCCTCGTGCCGCTGAGCCTCGTGCCGCTGAGCCTCAGACTGTCGAACCTCGGACTACCAAGCCTCTAACTGCAGAGGTTCAAACCAGCAAGCCTCCGGTCGTGGAGACTTCGTCCACAGATGACGGTGCTCAGGGCCTGAACCGAACCCAGGTCGGGATCAACGACATCATTGGCCCGCCCATAGAGCTCTCTAGCGAACCTGAGCAAGCTCGCAGGTCGTTGAAGCGGAAGGCTGTCGATATCTCTGAGATGACGCCAATTGAGGTGCGAGCCGCCGCAATTGACAAGACTCTCGCTGCGTTGCGGAACAAAAATGGCCCCCACAAGAAGACGATTCGCGGTGACGAAGTCCCAAGACAATCACGCAGATCAGAAACCTCAGAGTCGGCGGATTCAAGACCAAGCAAGCGCCTCCGCCGTGTTGCAGAGGTCTTTGGCTACGCTGCTCTGGGTGGTGTGGCAGTCATGTCGGCTCTGATTGCAACAGCCCCTACTCTATGAACTACGTTATCGGGCTCGACTTGAAATTGAGATGACAAAGGAGTTTAAGGGATTCGGTTATTGGTGGTGGAAGGGTATGCTGCGAGCAAGGATCAAGCTTTTTTTTCTTTCTCGATTATTGACAGGGTGAAGGACAGTGGTGGCAGATTGAATCAGACAAAGTTGCTAAGTCGAAGGGAATTTTGCCTCGAGTAGTCGGATGCTTAGGAAACAGGTTCATTGTCACGTTTTACTTTGAGACTTTTGTCTTCGTCTCCCGCAGCTAGGTAAGTAGGTAGTCTTCGTGACCTCTTGTTCGTAGGGTTAAGTCGGCTCGGCTTGGTTTTACGACAGTCGAGGAGAAAGCTCGTTAATGAACGATTCCAACTTGGGAGGTGTCTAATCTTGGTTCGGTCATGGATGTGCCAGATGTCTTGTTGAAGATGATGTTTCCCACCACCCCCAACTGGCGTCGGAAGACGTGTATACGTAAATGAAAGGTTTGGAGGAGAAGGTACACTGGGTATAGGCTCTGAGTAGACTGACAAGAGTGTAGCGGCTGAGCCGGTTAGAGTTGACGGCTTAAAAGGTGAGGATGATGCGGCGGAGGATACGAGGCAGTTCAAGCCGAGGGAAAGGTGTACGGATAGGGCGGCGAGTTGGGCGTGACTATGAAGTGAGGTCATAGAACTTGCTCAGACGCTGGAGGCGACAAGATGGTTGGAGGCAACGAGATGGGCATCCATGGATGACAGATCAAGATTGGCACGGCGTCGTGGTTGACCGGTGATGAGAAGGCGTCCGGTGTTATGCAGAGAGAGATGTTAGTAGTCGAATCAACGCAGTGGCGGGTAAGGCGATAGAGGCAGGCATCTGATAGTCGTCGGATAAGACTCGCCTATGCTGTGCGAGGATGACGATTGCGGCCCAAGGGTCGAGATGAGGCAGCTGGAGAGTGGCCTGGACGACGCCTGGAAGGCAGCATGGAAGCCCGACCAGCTCTCGCACTTGAAGAACGGGTTCCAGCGAATGATGCATTCGGTGATGGGGTCGTCGGCGTCAGAGCTTGTCAAGCCTAGTTTGGCAACTTGACGATGGTACCAGGGTGAGAGTCTACCATCTGGAGTCTGAGCCTGGCACCATGAGACGACGAAGAAGCGTAACGCGGCTGACGGATGGCTGGGCTCGGGTGGAAGATGGAAAATGGAGGATGGATGAGCAGAGTGCTCAGAGAAGGGCGCGTGACGTTTTGGAAGGGACGGACAAAGGGAGAGAGAGGAGATGGAACGGCGTGGAGGAGGGTGACACGGTGACGGTCTGAGGCAGCACCAGTTGCTAGCAGCAGTGCCTATCACCAGCGAGCGGTGCCTTCATATCGACGATGCCCAAAGAGTCGGTCTACGCGGGAGAGAGGATGGGAGAGACGGGACGGGACGGGAGTCGAGTCGAGTCGAGTCGAGTTCGTCGGGCAGAAAGAAAGAGAAGCAAATTACATGTAGCAGCACAGACACAGGCTTGTTACAAGCACACACGCACAAGCACATACACACGCACACGCACACGCACACGCGGGCGATGGCAGGAGAAACACGCGCGCGAGCGATGCGACTGGGTGGCCGAGACAATAGCATCCATGGATGATGGATCCATCCACTGCGTCGGGTCGGTTTGGAAATACGGGCCAGAAAGAGGACCGAAGACTGGATCTAGGCTACCTACATGAAGCACACCTACTATTGGTACTGGTAGTGCTACTGTACTTATATGAGATACGGGAATGTACATAGCTGATCTCTATAGCGCGGGACGAGGCGAGGCGAGGCGAGGCGAGGCGAGGCGAGACGGGACGGGACGGGATGGGACGGGAATGGAAGGGAACGAAGGGACGGACGGCTGTCTTCCCGGACGGAATATCTAGACTAAGTACTGTAGGTAGGTCACTGAGGTAAGTAGCAAAAACACCATCACCAATGGATCACAGCCAACTCTCCATATGGAACCTAACACCATCCATCCATTTGTCCATGCCGCAGTACGAGGCCAGTTATCATCATCATCACAACCTGGAATGGATGACCATGGCAGCAGAAGTACAAGTTCATGCGTTGGCTGGCTGGCTGGCTGGCTGGCCGAGTCACCAAAAAGTGTGTGGACTGTGTGAAAACTTGTGTGGCTCGTTGAGTCGCCCTCGCACTCCTGCAGCCTCCCCGTGCAGCCTCCCCGACATCCCCCTCGCCCTCGGTCTACCAAGCACGACCACGTCGTCGGTGTCTCATCATGGATCTCCCCCCCAAAGATACCTTTCCCAACCCTTGGGGCTTGCTTGGAAGCTTGCCCTTGCCCGTCTACACCGGCTGCGAGACGCTGCGAGACGCGCCCCGACAAATGGGAGCCCGGCGCTGGCACGGGCTGCTGCATCATCGCCATCCATGTCGTGACTCGTGTTATCCCGCGCGCGGGAGGAAGAAGACTGAGAGAGGGACACTCTCTCCGAGTCCCTCTCTCATAGTCACTTCTAGAGAAGCAACGACGTCAGCCCCCAAAGAACCCCGGGTGCCCCGTCAGTTACGCCCATCACATCACCGAGCAACAATAAAAAAAGGCAACCATGCCTCATCACAAGACCCGAAGCCAGCCGATGAGGCAACGGCCGCCGTCGGTAGGATCCGTTCAACGCGCTGCTATCATCTCGACCCTAGGTGGCTCCCCTCGGTGGCTCCCCTACGTGGGTTTATTACGCCTCGTGAGGCGGTGAGAATCAAAGGGGGGAGTGGGAGTGGTGACATCGTTGTTGTGGTTCCTGACATCAGATCAGGATGGATCCATCCAATACCCATACCAATCCCTTACTTACCGGCCGGAACTGTGGCGGGTGGTTGTCATACTCGGGCCCTTCTCGCAGGCCGGCCGGGCATCCATCATCGCCATCTTCCTGCTAGCCCAGTACTATATAAGACTGTGTCCCGGAGGGGGCTCATCTGTGTTGTTTAGGTTCCCACGAGTGAGTTTGATCAGACACCTTTCTACTTGACGCCCCTGAGAGAAGAACGTTGTAAGCGATCTATACCAGCGATCTATACCTGAGACGACAGCATTCTACTCTTTATTGCACCCAGGACAAGAACATCATACTCTTATACGGTTATACCCAGGACAAATCATCATCCTCTACCTTGCAAACCAAAACGAGACCAGCATCCACTTACACCAATATACCCTGTCATCCTTATCCCACCCACCAAACCAACACACAATGGCTGCCGCTCCCATCTCACAGTATATCTTCGACGAGGAGGGCATGACCTGGATCACATGCGACTTCTGCTGCGGCTCATTCCAGATAGAACAGTGAGCCATTCCCATCTCCATATCACCTCCAACCTCATCCAGCGCGTACACACGAACCTAATCCTCCCAGCCAAAGATGCCAGTATTGCGGCGGCACCAAAGTCCGCCGAGTGTCCTACGAGTACCTCACCCAAAAACCCGCACCTCAAAAGCGCCGAACAGAATGCCAGCCATCCGCATCAAGAAAGGACAGCAAGCGAGATCACGGCAACGGGCCCGCCAGCGGCCGCGGGTCTGGCGTTTACAGCCGACGCGCCTGATGGAGCCGCCGGCTGCTATGGCTTCGCGACGACGGTGAACCCCCCCGGACAGCAGCACAAGCGTGGGAGGTTGGTCCGGCGTGTAAATGTCTTCTTAAAGTATATGCTCAAAGAGGGGTCAGCCATCCACGGCTACGAGTCTGCGTCACTAGACAGCTTCTGGTATTGGTCCTTCTTCGATTGCGCTTTCGGTCTGTTTTGGGTGCCGTGATTCTCGGCTGTGGAATGGTTTCGTCGACGGCTGGAGTTCCCTTTTTCCTTTGTGGCGAGGTAGCTCGCAAGTTATACCTGTTCAGTCCAGCCCATCTTTGCATACGCTTGGTTTCATGTTCAAGAGACGCTCGCTTTGTCAAAACATTGTACGTTCCTTCGAAGGCGACTGCTTTCATTGGTCAAATAGCAGGCAACAATAAGATTTGTAGTATAGAGAAAGCAACACACCTGAGCTGTCTACTTGCCTGAATGTGAATGAGCTGTATACGTGCTGAGCTTAGTTCTCGGCATGTGAGAGGTCAGGTTTTTACCAACTTGAGTCATGAACGAGAGGGTGCATATGCCGTTCCAAAGAAAGTACTGGTGTTAGAAGAGTGCAAGGCTAAGATGGAAAGTCAGGGCCCGTAGCGTGATATCTCACCCTGTATATTTATCGGCTCACAGACGGCGTAAAACGTGAATAGGAAGCCACCTCACCTAGTTATCATGTCTCACGGTTCCCAACTAAGACCCCAAAGCAATCGTTGCAAGCCAATGGTAGGAACGCGCCGAGTGTGCCCAACCAACTCATCCCTACGGCCAACGACATAACAACCGTACACCTCTGCTGTACTTCGAATCGAAGCAATGCAGTGAACAACTTCTCGAAAGACAACTCTTCGAGTACACCCAATCGCCGCCAGACCCATTGCCGTGTTTCCCGCATGGTTGAACATATTGAGTAGCCTTCGGATTCATGTCTGGTTGGTTCCCGGATCAACCTGCGCAAGGTGACTGAGCTAATCCCCGGCCCACGGGGTCTCATCGTCCTACAGGCCCGACGAGACGCGGCAGGAGTCGATACTCGAGGTGAGTCAACCGCGTCAGTCGTACAATGGCGAGCAACGTCGTCTCCGTCTCCGCTGCGGCCATGGAGCACGGAACACAAGGCTTCCCGAGACGACCAGGTAGACGAGCGTCGGTGAACAGTGACGCTGACGTGGAAAGGATCCGTGTCCCTGGCTCACTTGTATCGTTTGTGATCTCGTACTTTGAGATCCCGCGGTGGTAGGCCAATGTCACTAGGCGCCTCTTGTAGCAAAGCAAGCATGTAGCCGTGAGGATCCATCAAATATCAACGAAGTCGTTGTCATCACAGGTTCGCATACAAGTCTCGGGAGCAATTACGGGTAGCAGCTTTTTGCCCGGGTAGTTCACGAGATGAACCACCTGTAGCATATTCTCGATTTCTGGGGACCGGATGAAGTGTTGGGCCTAAGGGTCCAAGATGCTGATGTTGAGATGCAAGTCAAGAATCACGAAGTACCTACGTACACGTAATGAGCACCAATGCCCCACTTCTGGGATTCCCCCGCAATCGGCATATCATGTTTATTGCGATAAGCTTTCCGCAGCTGTACACTCGGGAGGTGGAGTTTTAGGAATTAGCTACCATCTCCACCCTTGGTCAGCCTTGTATACGTAGAGAGACCTCCACCACCCGCCTCCACCAGCTTCAACACTTTCTACCTAGACGTCCAGGCTCCTCGACAGCATTCTGCGATGGATTAGAGCTCCGGCATATCCAACAGATACTAGCCATGTCCGTCATCCTCTGCACAGGTACCCATCACCAGCTCCCTTCCCTCTCCCAGGCCACCCCCCCAGCTAACCAACGCGCAGCGGGATATGACCACACAATCAGGTTCGAGGCGACGCGCCGACGGCCATTGAGGATTCCCTACTGACGCCTCCGTCGCAGATTCTGGGAGGCTCTGTCCGGAATATGCTCCCGCACCATCCAGCACCCGGATTCCCAGGTCAATCGCCTCTGCATCTCCCCTGACAAGCGCTACCTCGCTGCCGCCGGCCACCACACCGTCAAGCTTTACGACATCAAGTCGACGAACCCGAACCCGCTGCTGACCTTTGAGGGCCATACCGGAAATATCACCGGAGTTGCCTTCCACTGCGAGGGGAAGTGGATGGTCACCAGCTCCGAGGACGGCACCGTCAAGATCTGGGAGACTCGGTCGGGCACCATTCAGCGGAGCTACAACCACGGATGTCCCGTGAACGATGTCGTGATTCACCCTAACCAGGGCGAGATCATCAGCTGCGACAGGTCGGGCAGTGTCAGGGTGTGGGATCTGGCGGAGAACAACTGCTCTCATGAGCTCATCCCCGAGGAGGATGTCTCCGTGTCTAGTGTGACAGTAGCCAGCGACGGTTCCTTGCTCTGCGCAGCGAACAACGCGGTAAGCTCTAGACCCCCTGTAACCTTGTATGCTTCCGCTGATCCTTCCTTAGGGTAATGTCTTCGTTTGGAACCTAATTCAAAACTTTGATCGAACACAGCTGGTCCCGGTGACGCACTTCAGCGCTCATAAGGAGTACATCACACGGATACTCTTATCGCCAGACGTCAAGAAGCTCGCCACCTGCAGTGCAGACCACACGGCTAAGATATGGGAAGTGAAGAATGTTGAGCCTGCTCCAGATCAGGAACCGCGACCATATCCTCTAGAAGCCACCCTGACAGGACACCAACGATGGGTATGGGACTGTGCTTTCAGCGCAGACTCTGCATATCTGGTCACAGCTTGTTCCGACCACTATGCGCGGTTGTGGGAGCTTCACAGCCAGCAGATCATCCGCCAATACAACGGACATCATCGAGGGGCAGTGTGCGTCGCGCTCAACGACTATTCCGAGACGCGGTAAAGAGATTCACAAGACTTTGTCCTCTGCGAGTCCATTTCAGGAGTGAGCTATAAGACGAACTACTTTATTACGATCGCGTCCCTGAGGTAGGGAGCTGGGTACGGTGGCTGGCGCGGCGTTGTTGGACGATTTTTCTTTCGGTGTTCCCAGGTGATAGGACTAGGGCAATTGTCGAAATCTCGAACTCGCAATCTTTGAGTTGTGAACACCCTGTGCATCCTTCTGGCGAGACAACCTAGTGAGTTGCCAAATACGGGGTTCGCGGGCTCTGCGGCTGATGTTGTCGAGGTTCTCGGGAGCGTACTTACCAGCCGATTTGGTGAGTTGTGTGTAAGCGGGAATTGCGATGTTGACGGCCAGGGGCTCGACTTTGATGCCATGTCGGGGAGCGTATATACGTCTGGTTCAAGGTGCCACAGGCTGACGGCTACGAGTGGCTCGGCCGTCGATTCGAATGTAAGACAATGAGATGCTTTCTTTCAGTCGCTGGTGTCTAAAGGATATACCGCCATCCTTTCCACGCAGCGCCAGGAACCTCCCCATGGGGCAGCCAGGGCACTACTAGAGCTATCGAGGCACTGAGGCTAGACCAAGTCTACGTCGAAGATGTAGCCAGATCTTGTTATTCCGGCAAAGAGGTTCAAGCCAAGCATTGTCACGTTCTTTGGAGTCTACTAATTGCACCGTCTCGCATCCTCACAAGAGGCCACGAGTCACTTACTCCAACAAATCGGACTGACAAACGAGGCGCCGCACACTCGGCAGTGGGTGCGATGAAGACTCCGGTTCGACACTGCTCTGGACCATGTTCTCCGTAGGTCGGGTATAGGTACTAGTGCTCTAATACCAACTGTTAGTTGACAAGAGTCTTCTTGGTGGGAGTTTTGATTCGGGGTAAAGCACCTTCTTTCGCGACTCTCTCATATCGTGCTCTCGAAGTCATCATGCCAGGTCGTCTTCAATATCCTCAGGCCAAGTTATGTATGAGTGACACTATCTCCGGGTGCCCAGTTAGGAATTGTGTCCAGTCGGCTAGTATGCAGCACATCTCAACCCTTCGAGTCCCCAGAATATGCCTTCCGGAAGTCCCGCCATTAAGTGCAGATTTGAAACCAGGGGGGACGAGTCCCGAGATCACTGCATAGTCTTGGTACAACTCGTGCTTGCGGAAACTCTGTTATATCTCATGTTTCTGGGCCAAGCTCCCGGAATCATCTTAACGACTCGTGTTCCGTAGCCTTTCTCTCGTTGCCGGTTCTCTTCTCTGCCATTGTGAGGGTTTACAAGGGCTCTGGTCGAACTGTCGCATGGTCATCGAGCTTGATTAGTATCTTCTTTGGCTCTACTTTGGGGAAGTGGAAGTGTCATCTGTTTAGTAGAATTCACTGACATGGCGATGGAAGATGCTATGAGTTCAGAGAGGATTGTACGTCGATTCCGTCTACTCGGTATACACGAAGCTACAGACGTATTGATGGTGTATGTATTAGTTGTTAATGCCTTGTCTCGGTAATTGAAGTGCTGCGATATTTTACTCCCAACAAATTCCTATCTTCATGCCAATGCAACATACACATAGCATGTTGTAGTGGCACGTGAGAAGCCAAGCGATAAGTGGGTGTATAAATTGTCTTCATGTCTTTAAGTCAACTGGGTCATCATTTCGTAACTCATGTGTGGTGTCGAGAACACACCATGGCAGCGTGATGCTCACATGATGGCACAATCACCTACCGAAGCACTTTAAGTGATTCCGAACACCTTGATTGACTTCACAATGAACTACAAAGACATTCAATGTACTAGGAACTAGATACCTAAGTTACAGACATATCGAGGCAAGACAGGATGTTGGCACTGTCCCGCGAAATTGCTTACCCTACACTGTACTGCTCAAAGTCACAAAAAGCGACCAGTTTCAGGGGACATCTCGAACAGACCCTGGATCGTAGCTCTCCAACTAACACCTACCTAGAGAACCATCATATCTGCTGACACGCGTATTCAACTCTAGCTTAAAGACCGGCAGACCGCTCAAGTCCTGGAACACGTCGACATGCACGATGGGCCGCACCACCCGCGCCCTGCCCCGTGATGCTCATCTTGCATGATAGAAGCAGGCTTCCCACCCGCGCGATCGCGCATCCTCACCTGCAAAGCCCTCCACTAAGGACGGAGGCGGGGGGAGGGGAGGGGGTGGGAGGGGTGAGGTGAAGAAGATGCGTAGCAAAGCAAACACTGCAGCGTTGCGCTGGAGGCGCCGTACTGCTGCATCGGCGAGGAGCGTCATCTGCACACGACGCGCTGCCAAGTTAGCAGAGGTCGAAAGAGCCAGGCCGTGTCGGCCGCCCGTTGCTGGCTAGTAAACGATGCATGCAAGACCTGCCGTAGGAGGCCTAGACGGAGCAGATAGTTTACGATGGACAACTGGGGTCTTGCCTGATGGGATTTGCGATAGATTCGCGAAGACGAATCTCTAATCTCGGATGCTCTGTCCGTCCCGTTTCTAGCTGGTGCTTGTCCTGTCTCGGACGGTCCACGACTTTATTGGGATGGTAATAAGTGATGTGGAGGCCTGTGAGCCGCGGCATCTGATAGAGCCCGCTTCTTCCGCTTCAAACATGTGGCTTGGGTTTCGATAATCTCTGCGGAATAAGCAGGACCATGATCTGACCACAGCGGATCCTTGTGGGCACCGTAAAGAAAGAGACAAGTGTGTGCGAATTGCCGTATAATAACTCACGGACGTCCCAGAAGAAGCCCGTCGTCTCATCGCAAGCGCCATCAGCTATACGTCCCCTGCTAGACTGGCTGTGCCGTTCCCTGTCCATGCACCTCCCAGCGATATTCTAACCCTTGGGTCAGACGGCAGAGATGAGATGCGATCGGATGAGATGAGCCCCGATCACGGTGGGCCGTGCTAGAGCCGGCACACTGGAAACTGGGACCAACAGTGGCAAATCTTGGGCCTCAATAGGCCGCTCCAGCTGGGCGTCAAAGTTGTTCAGCGGAACGAGGGCATTCCGACCATTGAAGAGAGGCGATGAGGGTCTTCGACATGGGCGAAGTCGGTGTCCGCCGAGGCGAATGATCAGTGCCCGTCGCGGGCCGCTCTGGCACTAACAGGAGCGCGAGCGCGAGTAGTGAGCCCAGTGACGAGATTCTAGGCCCCGGAGCATGTAGAGATTGGAGAGATCAACAAGTCTTGCCAGTATCCCCACCGGCCTTGGGTGTGGTGGCTAGGCGTCTTGCTTCTTTCACTTCGACCACGATTCGTTGCAGTCTCTGCTTCGCAACCACCAGCAGACACCATCGCCAGCACCCTGGCATGCACACTAGACCCTGAGTGCATCTCATCCAGGGTCCTTGAACATGTCTTACCTAATTCTCCTGTTCCTGTCTTACACGAACCTCTGAGCGATTATCCCGTCGACACACGGGCTTACTAGCGATGACGGGGCGTCGTTCCGCGGAAAGCCTAGACGAGCTTTCCTAGGCACTGAATCTCAAAGCCAGACCCATGGTGATCGACATGTCTGTGCGTCTCTGGGCGGCGCTATCTTGAGGCCATTGACAAAGATTGAAGGACGAAGAGCTGACGAGGCCTTCGTGACCGACGACAGAAGCAATGCTAGCCGGCACTAGAGTAGCAGTGGGACGATGAACAAGTACACGGCCACGATATTTTGGGCCTAAGACGGAAGCAATGAAATACATACAGACAAGCGTCGTCGAACGAGGGTCGAAAACGACCCCGATTTCAAAACTATTTGAAGGTTGATGATCTGCATCAGGGGTACGTTTGATGTTGTGTGAAAAGCAAGCAAGTGCATAGCGCACACTCTTAGCCCTCCCCGGGCGACTTCGGGTAATGGAAACTTGGTAAGGAGAGAGGGGAAAAAGCAAAACGACAACATGCCATTTCTCACCGTTATTCAACCATCATGGCCTTTATTAGTTGATCCTTCTGGAAGCCCTCACCGTAGTGTCTGATGAAGACAAAGCGTGGGCCAAGATGCCCCTTGGCTTGTGGTTAGACTTTGGGCCAACGCAACCTTGCCCTCTTACAGTTTGTACGCTGGAACAATGTGCCCATACGAGTACTGGTGTACTTACTTGATTATGCACTGCTGCGTCTCTAGGTCCGTGTCCCCACGGCGTCGATCTATCCTGCAAGATCGATCGTCCACAGTTCTTGTTGGACTGCCGGAGGTGAAGCTCAGATGCATGTGTACGCAACACTTTCGTACTTACCTCGCCATGGCAGGGTTATGGTAGGATCAGGTTCACCGAAGCGGCAAAGTCTTGGAAAAAATAGCGAACAAAGGTGGATGAGCTGTGAATCTTAGGGGGGGGGGGCCTAGTGTAAGAACGAGATCCTGGAATGAGTAGTCCCTGTCACAATGCTGGCCAGATCAGATTCGATGCGATGAGATTCGATGAGATAGCCAATAGCCAACGGCTATACCGGGAACTGTTATGGTTAGCGAAGGATGACGACCTGGCCCAGCTCGGAGCATCTCCCTGCCGGCTGTATGCTTATTGTGGGGGGTTTGCCAAACTTTTCTTGACATTGTTCAGCTCTTGGCGAAACACCCTCATGTTCCGAGAACTAGCATCACGATGGTTGAGAAGAGGCGGACAGATCCGGCCAAGGCAAGCCCGGTACCAGGAGCAGCTGAAGGCATCGTATGATGGATCGAGGAATCAGGCCAGCAAGCCAAGCATGATTGGACGCAGGGTCGCTCCAGGGCCCCCCGCAGAAGCCGGAGCAGAAGCAAGCAAGCCACAGGCTAGCGGCGCTGTTCTGTCGGTAAGGCTGAGACGGTGGGTCAGAACTCCAGAAGCGAGGTGGGTATGTGGATTGTAGACTCCGGGATTTCCACTTCATGATGGCGAGCCGCGTAGGTTCCGGGACGTCGTTGGCGACCGTCTTTGCTAGCTAAGATGGCACGGTAGCAAGATAGGCTAGACAGCCGGTAGAGTGACTAAAGCCTCTAGAGGCCTTGGCTAATATTTAGACTTTGACTCGCGTCAGGTACTCGGGTTCTTGGGCGACTCCGACACGGCCCCAGATCTCGAGCCCCCGCCGTACTGTAGCCCGTCGGCGACGCATTCGACTGCGGTCGGGTTCTAGTTCTGAGAAGTCCGAGACTCGATGTTTCGTGGCGCCTGGCATTGCAGCGACACGCCACCTCTCTGGAGCCCGCTAACCCGGGGCACCGTCGGCCGCGCCAGCGAAACCAAATCCTACCGACGACAGAGGTTGGAAGGAAAAGGGCTGTCGCGTGCCGACCCTTTAGGCCTCGAGGAGTAGCCTCTCTCGTGGAAAGTGGAAAAGTCCAGCTAGAGTGGCAAACCGGTTGAGACAACCCGGGCACCACGTCGGCTTCCGCGTCTGGAACCGTCGAGATGAATAGAGTGTTTCGATGTGTTCAGGTCAGCCTCGTACAAAGCTGGCTTCCGAGGCTCGCGGCTGAAAGTCTGAGACGCCAGTTGTCCGGGACAAAGCACGGGATGCAGGTAAGTATTCGTACATGCAAATGACTCGGTTGGCTAGGACGCGAGGAGCGGCACGCTGCCATGCAGGCGCTGCGGCGATGACATTCCGCAAGATCAGGCCACTCCACGATGCCAAGCAAATGCTAGGATCCAACTCGAGGCAATCAACGTCCTGGGAAGACTGTCGAGACTGGGGGGCGGTTGCACGCCAAAGTCGCCGAATCGCTGCATCGCTGACCGGCGTGGTGTGGCTTGCGCTTGCATCGTGCATCTTGATTCTTGACCGACAGTTGCCCGTTTTAGAACAATGTTGACGAGCATCTGTGCATGTATGGCCGGCGACTTGCGCACCTTGGCGCCGCCTGCAAGCAATTTCCTTGTCGTGGATCCTTGATTATCGGGCAAATGTACTCGGAGCCATCCAGGCTTATGTCGAGGTTTTGGTGGGCGTAAACGGTGAGAGAAGGATGAGAAGCCGCCCGGGTCTACATACCTAGTAAATATGCAGCAGCACACCTCGGTACTCAAGTCATACTATACCTATTGCTGTGTCACAGGCCAAAGGCGTTTGATGCAGCCGAAAGGAGATTGAAAGAGGTACTATCGTTAGATGGCGCTCGGCGTAATTCTATCTCCATCGCGGATGAGTCTTTACTCTACCCAAGAGGAAGAATGGAGGTTGGAAGAGCATGCAATATTCATCCATGGCTTAGCCAGAAAAGGAAGGCGCATGGGGGCTGAGTCTGAGCCTCTGAGGCAGTCGAAACGATTGAGGGTCCTGCTGGATCTTGCTGCCGGAGATTTGACAGGCACTGACATCATCACGATCGATTGCCGGTGCCTTACGAACGGCCCCTACGAACAAGCACATGATGTAGGTTTGTAAATCACATCTTCGCGATAAACTTCAGCGCATCTTGAATATCGATTGCTTTGCCCTTTACCCTTGTAGCCGGAAAGCCTCGCATTACTGCTCACATCAGCGACCTGGGACTGAGGGGCGAATCGAGGATAAGCTACTAGGCGCAGGTGCGAGCTGCGAAACAACTCACTCACCGGCTCTCGCAATAACAACAGATCGGGTCATTTGAACATGGAGGCATATTCGTAATGGCGGCTAGAACGAATACCGCCGGGTACCTGGGAGTACGTGTCGTCTACCAAGCACGCCAGGTTGACCCTCCCTCCGCCCTCAAGCACACGCAGTGACAGCGCGGAACGGCTTCCTGACGCCAGCAACAACAAGACGGTCCTGTTCGTCGAAATAATATGGCGAAGTGGGATCGGGACACTGTCCGCGCGGGACGGGCAGAAACTAACGTTAGGTACTTGGTAGCGCGCTGTGGGCGGAACGAGATCAGACGATCGTCTTGTCCAGGCCGCACGCCCCACCGCAGCCAGATCCCAGGGTTCGCCTCCAGCCCGGGCATGCCCACCCCCTTGGGAAGTTCATGGCCCAAGATGGAGGTGCGCAACCGCAGCTGGTTCGTCGCCGCCTCCAGCCTGAAAGGACCTGGAAGGGACCGTATCGTCGATGCCCAAGATGACCGAGATTGCTCCACGACTCGCACGCCGACCACTTGGGAGGGCGGGGACGTGGGTGGGCTCTCTCGGGCGAGTCGGGTCTGTCGAAGGGGGGTGTTTGTGAAAGTCAGATCATGGGGTTGCCAAGGGGAAGTTTGGCGGATCATGGAGGAGACGATCCTCACCGGTGTATGTACTCGAGCGACATCCCGGCTACTCTAGTCGCGACCTTAGTCGAGATGTGACTAAGGTCGCATGTGGGATACGTCGGTCGTACCTGGAACCATCCCGCGATGCACTAGATTCGAAGGCTGGAGGTGTTTCTCCAGATTGGTGGGTGTCCCCAGCGTCAATTGCAGGATCTGGGGGTCGCAACCGGAGGATATGGGGGTATATTCACGTCATAATATCGTGACCCGATCGGGTGGCCTAGGGGAAGAGGGGGGCCATGCCGGCTCGACGTCGCTTACACATAAATCTCGGCTGCACACCATGCGATCTAGGACTAGGATGTCTCCCCTTATGCGTCCAGGATCATAGCAGACGGTACCGCGGTACCGCGGTACCTCTGTACTCTAGCGTTGTGAAACTGTCACTGCGAGACGACGGCTGGTAGAAACGACGGCTGGTAGTGCACTGGGAAGCCGCTCTGGGAAGCTTCTTCACCGGTTGATCGTGGCTCAATGCAACCGTCTTTACCAAACCGTCTAGAAAAAGCAACACAAGTGACCAAAGGGGATTGATAGTTCCAGTGGCTTCTCACTTTAGTGAGTTGTGGCAAATTACCGGTTGTTGTCGATGCTCAGTTTGCAGATTAGGTAACGTGAGATTTGGGGAACGAACATTTTCCAACAAGTCCGTCGACGTCGAGAGAGCCTTGATTATATTGGATCTTGGCTTAGTTAAGTTAGTAGATCGTCAAAGTGACAAGCCGCAGTCCTCACGGTCAAATCATTCTCCAAACACTGCTGGGGTTCCGGTGTCTTGATGAGGTGTTTGGCAGTTTTGGTGGCGCACAGCTAGTTGTGAAGGAGCACGCCGTTTGAGCTCCTTTGGCTTCCCACGCAACACCATCAGCAATCGTGGTGTATGCGGTTGGGCATCGGTGCGGGCTGCGAGGACGGGGAGCGGATACGAAGGATTCTCTAACGCCAACGCCATCGCCAAGGAGATGTTCTGGGCGCGCTGCAGCACCCCGACCGTTGAAGGTCCATCTGCAGATGAGATCTGACAGAAGGGAATAAATTAGGGTAGCATTTAGCATGCGAAAGGAGTAACGATATGCACTCGGGCTAGATCTCGACGCGGTAGTCGTTTGAAGTGGACTAGGCGTGGCCGGCCACGTACACTAGAGGCTCTATGAGAGGAGGCGACAACGCGATAAACCCTCGTGAAGATGCCGGCTTTTCGCTTGCTAACCTGCCTCTTTCTGCCGGGTGCGGGATGCATCGTCAGGATGCAGGATGGCATGGCATGGGTGTGACTGCGGAGCTTCCGTGAAGACGCTGATGCCAGCACCACTATTGCTCTTGGACGGCGCCTCTCACCGGCTTTGGGAGATGCCTGAGCAGGCAGTATTCAAGCAGACTTCCGGATACCTTCATTGCAAGCACGATTACAT